>UELU01141856.1:49445-59737 GCA_900490025.1 Megastigmus dorsalis
GTGGTGTATAATATATAAAGATAAAATAACGTTTGCGCAATTGTATTCTTCTTTTATTATATTTACTTACTGGAAATCAGTATTATTAATGTTTATATATATACATCATTAGTCGATAACAATAAAACCCGTTGTTCATAAAAATTTATCTTTTAAGCTTTTTTATACATTTATTACCTTATTTATTACCTTATTTAAGAAACGGAATAACTCTAGATTGGCATTGAGTAACATATTAAAAAAAGATAAATCATTCACTCATCCCGAAGTACTGCAAAATAATCGTGAACATACACGAAAAATAAAGGGTTTGCAAAAGTAAGCTGAGCATGCACATAAGGCCACTCGAGTAAATGCAAACATATGCGCGTGCAAAACCCAAATCCTCGAATTCACGCCACGATCAGATCCCCACCATACTTAATCGTCACCTCGAATATCCTCGTCGCGTGTCACACATCCTCTCCGAACCTATCGAGATTATACACACAATAATTAAAGAACAAACAGAGAGACGCGCAAAGCGCTGGTCGATAAAAGGGTCCGTCTTTTTCTTCCACCCTCTTAAATGGCGATTCGAAGCCGGCGATTAGCCTGACACGTGCCGGGACGCGTGCACCAGCAACAGCAACGATGCGCGAGCTCGCGCGGAAGCGATTATTATACGCTAGGTTGGTCAGATTGCCGCCGCTGCACGCTTCGCTCTATAGCCTCAGCTCTCTCGACATCACGCGCACCTATACCTCTTTGCTACCGTTGGGCAGCCGCGCGTGTTTAAACTGTATTATACAGAGTTTTTCCGCAGCGAGTAATTCCGATGCATTGAGTAACTCGATTGTTACCATATCTGATGTTTTGTGTGTGCTTCTTTTTTTGTTGCAGTATGGGTCGGACGAGTTTGGCCAGGACTCGCCAAGATACACGTCGCCGAAGGCTGCCGCACTCTACGCAGAT
This sequence comes from Megastigmus dorsalis, assembly GCA_900490025.1. Lineage (NCBI taxonomy): Eukaryota > Metazoa > Arthropoda > Insecta > Hymenoptera > Megastigmidae > Megastigmus > Megastigmus dorsalis. Next base: position 50,400 of record UELU01141856.1, read on the forward strand.
CCTTACTATATCGGTAAGTGCATAGCTATTACGACACTCTAAACATCCTTGCTTTCGTCTGCGTACCCTCCAACCTGTAATCAGGATTGCTGCAATTTTCGTTTTTCCGCAGAAGTTTTTTAGACTTTGCGATGGGAGTGTCGATGTAACAATTTTTACTATTAAAATATACTTGTCACTGTCAGTCAAAAACAACTGGAATTTATTTGTTAATTTTATTTAATAACATATTCGTAGTAGCATACGCCTCCCGCGATAGGATTATCAAAGAAAAGTCCGAAATAATCGCAATCGATGGCACTGGGGCGCGAGAAAACGAAGAAAGCCTGGACTGCACGCGCGGGGTGGACAATGAGCGAATAAAAGTAAAAGTCGGCTCCATCACCGGGTGGATATATAGGACGTCGCGGCGAGCATTCGAACAAAGAATTTAACCTCGTGACTAACGACGCGAAATTTCGTAAGAAATCCCCACCCCCCAGCGATCGTCGCCGTATTATTTTCCTCTCCTCCCACCTCTCTATATACCACGCGGACACACCACTCGCGAGAACAGCTCTCCGCGCCTAAACCACGCCATTACACCGCCGCTGTCCTCAATCACATTCTCGCGGTGGCCGCCGCCGCCGCCGCCAAGTTCCTAATTCGCTAAAATACGAGACAATAAAGTGGCTTTGCGCCGCGGCGGCCACCGCGAGAACGGAGAGCGGCTCGGCCGCTCTTGCAGAGAGAGAGAAAGAGAGAGGAGAGACTCTTATTTTACAAGCGATAATCGGCTTACTCGCGCAGAGTGCCGCCCGCGCTCTTGGGCTGACGACTTCGGGAGGAGGAGGTCGATGCCTCGCGCAACCGAGCTCCTCCGACTCGACGCCGCAGAGACGTGCACGGCTCAGTCTCGGATTCTCCGCGATGTGTGTATATTGTACACGCGTTCCTTTGAGCGCAAGCGCCTACTGATGCTGCGGAGTTGATCCGAGGATTTTATTTTCTAGTCGATTCAGTCGATTGTTGTACACTGTCGTTTTAAAATCCATTGTTTTCCATTCGAACGATAGTATGGATACCTACGAGTCGCCTTACTATATAGTATCGAAAAAAAATTTTAAAAGTACAGAACAGATTAAACTCTTTTGATAACTCGAAAATAATGCACGAAAATTATTAAAAACGAAAATGTCTCCGCGGGGATGATAAATGTAAAATTGAAGTTCTTATAAGCCACGCCAGGCTCTTTGTGTTGGTCAAGATTGAAAGGAAGAGAGAAAGAAAATCAAAGAAGGGGAAGACACAAGTTAAGAGGGGGAGACGATGTTCGCAGCTTTTGAGAAAGTCGAAAAAACTTTTGCGCCTCGACTGACCCTGCGGGGGTTCCAAGTCGCTTTTCTCTTTTTTCTTCCCCCCGCGCCGACTCCTCGCAATTTTCTTCTTTGATACGCGGGCACAATGCGCTAAAGGCCAGGCGTGCACAATTAAATTTCTCGGACCCTCTCTTTCTCTCTTCCCGCGAAGCACTGACTTATATATATATAAATCTTCCCGCACTTCAAAAGCCAAAAGTCATTCGATTGTACTCAGTGGATGGGGGAGCAAAGCGGTAAAGCAGTTTCTTTCGAATTTTTCACTGCGACCGAAAGATTCTAAATTAACTTGTATACACGAAGCTTCTCAAAGTGAAACTTATAAATAAATCATGCTAAGGAAAATGCTTGGCTGCAAATCTGCGCACCGTTAACGCATTTAATCAACGCGAAATCCTACAAAGTACACAGCTAAATAGCAGCAGTGTTACACGAACGGCGTGACGCGTCGCGAGAACAAATTATATTTCTCGAGAATAGAGCGTCCGGTACACGAGTCGCGCCCACTGCACAACGAGATCCAAAAATATACGCGCTCGCGCGTTAAAATTGTGCGAAAACTCGACCAGGAGCCATCTCGAGCGTTACAATATGCCATATTATAATAACTACCATAAAATCCATAAATCAAACGTTTAGAAGAAGATGACCCCGCTGCTGTACGTATACGTAACAGAGGAACGCCGAAAGTCGAGCTTAAAATATTTCATTAAGCGCGCGCGCGCGCAAGTAAGTTCGTTGGCAAAAGTCTATAGTTGCCCTACACACATATATACATATATACACTTTGCCGCTCCAACTAGACGAGAAAAGTTCAAAAGTGACGTACGTATGTATATATAGGTATATATAGATATATATGAGAATGGGATGTATTATAGATGTGAGAGAGAGAGAGAGAGGGAGGGTGTGCACGAGAATATAGCGGAGGCCAGAAAAACTTTTCATCGGACATCGAAGTCGCCATAGTTTCGCTTCCTCCGGTAGTATTGGCCTCTCTCTCTCTCTCGCCTTCCTTTTTTCGCCTGTATAACGGTACGTGTAGGTCGAGTTTGGCTTAGTTTTCGGCTCCTCGCCCCCTCCCCCTCTCTTTTCCTACTTTAGCCTCGTCGCGCGAAATTATATATCGCGGGGCTCCGAGCTCGTGCAGCGTCGCGCGAAATATAAGCTCTCGCTCGGTCGCGCGCCTCTATGTGACGACCGGAGGAGGCTGTATACTGGGTAGGGGGAGGGGGGCTTATTGCTGTTGTTCGCCAAGTGAAATAATGGGCCGGATCTCGGCTGTGCAGCGCGCGCGCGGGCTTCTGTAGCTGTCGATTTGCTTCGCTCGCATAAGCGCCTATGGACTCTGGGATTTTGGAAATTCACCAAAGTCGCGACTTTTTTTTCCTATACACAAAGGCCAAAGTTTAGGATACGGTGGAGTGGAAAAGAAAGTTTGTGCTTGACGCGAGCAGGTTTCAAATGACTTTGACCAAAAGTTCACAGACAATCGGAATTATTTTAGATCCTATTCGAATTCAATAAGAAAATTCTAAGTTTACAATGTTCGTTTCTTTATATTTCGTGCAATAAATAATAAATTGTACAATTAGGGTAAAAAAAATAGATTATTCGTCTCATGCGCCTGCGTCTCGTATTCTAAGCTTCATATGTAATGTAATAGCTTCTTGCACTGGTTACATACAATATGTTTTTTAGAAAATGCATGAAATTGATTCTTTGTTTTTCGTGCCTATACTTGCCAAGCGTAAAATACGTATATTCCCTCACTTTTGCTCACCTATTATCTTTTTAACTATACACTCGTGTGAAAACTAGGCTCTTTTCCGTACTACAGCGCGAAAAAGTCAAAGTAATCGCACTATTCCAGCAATTAAAAAAAAAGAAAAAAAGAAGAGACTCGATAAGCACGAGCTGATGTTGAATTGTTGTTATTGCAGATGGAAACGCAGCGGGAACGGGTCCTGGTGATCCATGGTCCGGCAGCGGTGGCGGTGTCCAGCCGCCCTACAGCGGATACGCGCCTCCCCACCTAGCACAGCCAGCGTATCCAATGCACATACCTCACGACCCCATGGTAAGTTATTGACTCTTTTCTGCTCGAACCCATCGCTTTACATTAATTTATATACTCTCTCCTTCGTTTCATCTTTATCAATTTTTAAAGAGCGCGTTTGAACTTCTCAACAGAAATGTGAAGATCATCGGGTAATTGATGCAGGACGTTAGATTTCTTCGCACTTCCGAGATCCATCTTTGTTTCCATAGCCAATTCACTGTCGCTAAAGATTTGATGCTTCACGAATGAAAATTGATCCATTCGATCTAACGCTTATAGTATATACGTATCTAACTATTCAGGCTCATTTGCTTTCATTCGTCGGAAACATTAGTTTTCACGAGTACTCGCAATATCGCACTAAGCCAAAGCGAAGGAGAATCTTACGAACGGCATCGGGATCGAAAGGAAGCTGTTTGGACGTAGCGGCGAGAATTAGTGGCGGTGGAGCATGACCGATCGGAGAGATCGGAGTATGGACGCCCTGGGAAGCTCGATGAACCTTGGCGTCCTCGCGTATCGAGTTTAGCCTTCGGGTTTCGCCGAGCCGAGCGGCGAGAGATTTCCAAAAATCGAGGGGAGCAAAAGGAGAGAGGCCCCGAGAGGAGTACGCGCACAACAGACGGAGAGAGAGAGAGAGAGAAAGCGTAAGAGCCGAGCATCGCATACGCACACACGCATACAGGGTGAGAGAGAGAGAGAGAGGGAACGAGTGTATATACGAGAGGGAAAAGGAGAGACAACGGTAGCTCGACCCTCGGCCCTTTCCCAGCCGAGTCGAGAGAGTATACTCTACTCGGTCGACCAGCTGGCGCGAGGGAGAGTGGAGGCAGCCGACGTTTTTCGCTGCTCTTTTTTGGACCACCCTGTGGCCCCTCTCTCCCTCTTTCTCTCGCTCGACGTCGGGCCACTGCACTCCGCGTCCTAGAGACCAAACTGCTCGTCGTGGCTCTCCCTCTCTCTCTCTCTCTCTCTCTCTCTCTCTCTCTCTCTCTCTCTCTCTCATCGCCGCAGTTGAGAAACACTGTTGACAGCGTACAAGTTCGCCGAGCGTTAACTGACTTGCTAGCATGGTGTATATATATACGCTCGGCGATGATGCGTCGGCCGAGATGTCGCTCGCTCGCCTAGCTCAGAGGCCTTATTTTGCTTTTTCATCTCGCTTCTCAGCCTTTGCGCGCTGAGTAAATACGACGAGCTAATGCGGACTCGGCTCCCTTACTTTGGCACTTTCTCTTCTCTCTGCTGCGCGACGTCAACGATTCTCTAATGTGTCGATGTATCGAACGCTTATGTAGTTTCGATATTGTTTCGACGTCGATGACTTTGTACAGTTGATATCTACTTTCGTCGAGATTATCGAATTATATAACCACCCGACCGATGATTCGAAGGAAGAAATCAGAGTTTATCTTTTACCTCGAGTTTTATAGATTTTCCGAAATTGCGTTTCATTTTCTCCGCGAGCGATGGTTTTCCTATGCATCGCGGTGGAACGGGGCAACGTACGCTTCTCTTTCAGTGCGCTCGTCTATATATATAACGCGGCCACTGCTCGCACCAACTCGTCATTTCGTGCACGCGCACTGGTGCAGTGCCGGCGGCTCTCCTCACACAACACACACACACGCGGTGCACCGAGTTTTTGTTCATTCTGTTTATCACGAGGATCCTTGGACGTTTAATCCGCATCGCTTCTGGTGCTCTCGGCGGTGACGAGCGTCTCGATGTCGTTTCCGGAGTTCCCCCCGTTTCGCTGCCTCCTCTTTCTTCCTCGCACTCTCTCGCATTTGTTTTTTCTCCGCTACGTTTACACGCTCACTGGACCGAATTCATTTTCGATATTTCTTTTTCTTTGGCTGTTCGTTATACTCGCTGGTCCTCGATCTTGCGTTATAGTCGTTCTGCTTTTTCTTGCTTCTGTACATCGGTGCAGCTCTCTTTTTCAAACGCTTGTTGATTTATTCAAGTGGCTTTAATTACGCTTGTATACGCTCGTCGCTCACTACTTCGCCTACTTCGCCTACTTCGTTTTACGCATCTTTCGGCTAAATTAATATAAATGATACTCGCTCGAAAGACATCGCTGATGATCGTGTACGATTTGTTTTTACGAGAATTGTGTATATTTAACGTACGAACAAATCTATTTATTCACCCAATAATGCAGACGAATGTATCCTATAATAAACATGTATGCTGTCAATTCTTATGTACGTTTTCTCAATCGTTTCTATAAAAATCATTGACAAATAACTAAAATCAATCCGTCATCCAAGCTTTCCATGTGCACATTTACTTGTATTCTAACTAACAGAATGCGTTTGCAGGCGTACTCGTCTATGTCGCCAAACGGCGAGCCCCAGGCTCAGCCGATCCTCGGCTCCGCAGTGACGTCGGCCGCCTCGCTCCCGCCGATGTCGAGCTTCCGTGGCAGTGCCGCGGTACCGAGTCAGCCCGGCCAAGGCGCCCCATCCCCAGCCTCGCTCCAGTACAGCCACAGTCCCGGGGCCCCCGTACCCGTGCCCGTCGCCGTCGCCGTCGCCGCCGCAGCGAGCCAGCCCAATCAGGTCGTCGTCGTGCCCCAGCCGAACAATCCCCAGTCCCAGCAGCAGCAGCAGCAGCAGCAGCAGCAGCAACAGCCGCCCTGCCCGACGCAGGACACCCTCGGCAAGGCCCTCGCATCCGTAGTAAGCAGCCGAGTACGTTTTTTAACGGCCCTGCGCCGTATCAGCTTATCTACCCTTTAGCCGCGCCGACTCCTCTTCCAGGGTTCGCGTAACATTTCTATAGAAATTCAGTCGCTGATGTAAAACGACGTGCAAAGATCAAGTTGTGGAATGTTTCATTGGGTTAAATGTGTGCAGTCGGTGAGGCGGAAAACTGGCCGGTAATTTTGCGCCTTCCCGTCGAAAGGGTGAATAACATCCAATGATTTTGAACACTCGATCAAAATGCCAATGTCAACTAAAGATTATAATGTATTACAATAGCATTATAAGGTTTTACAATAGCAATCGATTCCTATAGAAATTGAAATTAAAGTGACTTTATAAGTTTTGCTTTTTAAGCAACGATAGACTTAGACACTGTACCATTGATTTTTGTAATGTGCACTTATCTGATTTTGGCTAATATTTGTTTGATGTCGCTGCAGATTTACCCAACGGACCAATCAGTATCGAGTTATAGCAGTAACCCATCGACGCCAGTCAGTTCGCCACCACCACTGACCGGATCGGCGCCTGGTTGGGCCCCTGGTGCCGCACCCGTTTCCCCGCACTTGACACCGGACCCCAATCGCGGAGCCATCCACATGGTATGTATCGATATTCTCACTGCTATACGCTTATTTTTTTTGTTTTTTTTTTTTTTAATTTTTTTCTTTTTGATCTTCCTATTACACACCACGTTCATCGTTTCACTTGCTTGATTTCAAATTTGTGTACTGACGGCGATGCATTCGATTCTTCGATTCTGAAATATCTGCCAATTCACAATTTCAATATGTTTACTCGAGCTTTCATAATCATATTATTTTGGAATGTTAAAGTTGTATGAGATTGTTGAGCAAATACGGAAAGTTTTTCTACAAAGGCGTTTGATGCGCTCTGTTTAATTTTAAAATTTTAAAAGACTTTGCGATTTTGCTTATTTGTTGAACACCGATGAACTTGATTGCGAGTACTTTTTAGGTACAATGTTTTTATTTTACTTTTATTATGATACACTTTTTAGTTACGTGAACTCACGAGTGCTTCTTTTAACCATTTTCGTTCAGTGTATCCGTGGATTTTTGATTTGCGTGCGACTGTCATCCTCATTTTTTTTTTGCTTGACTAATTCCAATGTTTTTCTCATTCACGCGTTACATTTTCATTTGTTCATTAAAAAAAGTCCATTACTTCGGATTAGGATTTCGATTTATTGAAAGCAAGCGACTTGTCACTAACTTTTTTGCTTTCTCTGCTATAATGTTACTTGTCATCTCCGCAATTTTTCATTTGAGCGCTCGCTAGAAGGTCGTTTTGCGATCCTCTGATATGAGCTTTTTAGATGCAGAAAACAATTTTAAAACTACGTTTTGTAACGAAAACTACGGTTTTTTTCTCCGAAAACATTTTATAATGTAAAAATATTGAATCGACATAGTTAAATCTGTTTTGGTTAACTTTACATTTTTGTAGACAAACTGATACAACTATTTTATTTTTGTAACAGAAAATTCGCGCATGTAAAAATCAACTTTTGCGTGTGTGTGCTTATTTTGAAAAATTTTTTGAGTTTATTATTCAGATTTATTCACTCATGGGGTCAGCAACTTTTTACGAATTTCTTAAGTTTATCAAAAGAAAGTTTTTTTTTTTCATTTATTTTTTATTTTATTTTGTTTTTTTATTTTTGTCATTTAAAGAATTGATTGTTGTGAACGTTGTGTTTGACTTGGTTGTTTTTATTTTGTTTTGTTGTTGCGTTGGTGTTGTGTGTGAAGCCGGCACCTGAACTGCAGGGGATAGACGAAGCCATCGGTTTCCTACGCGACCACTCCAAGGTGAGGATCGCAAATTATCATTTTTTTTATCAAACTCATTTTTTACTCAGCTTACTTTACATTTTTTTACTTACTTACATTACTCAGCTCTTTCACTTTCTACTTGTTTACGCTTTCTTTTTTCTGTGTACTCAATATTAACCCACTGCCGTTGTAAATAACACAATATATGTTTTTTTAAATGCATGCAAACTAACAGAAACAATGCACTTTCAGCTAGCTAATAAACTATCTGGCCAGCGAGGACTTTATCCTGCATTTCGTAATAAAATAATTTGAAAATATTTTCTTACAGTATTGAAAATCTTCATAAATCCAAGTTACATTTTAAAAAGTTCCTAATTTTCAATTATGAAAATAACTATTATGTCTTTTTATCATACGATTCGTTATACAATTTGTCTTCTTGTACATGTACTCATTGTGGCTATTTGAAAAATCTTAAAATGGTAAATGAAATCAAAAATTCGCCACCGTTTTTATTGTCTCCGATCTGTGAATCTATGACTATGAACTTTATCTATCTTTACTAATCAAAGGAAGGCGTAGTAGTCGTTAAGTGAAAAAACATTGCTCAACAGTCCATAAAGCTCGTGTGTAATCGTGTCGTTTTTTCCGTATTCTGTTGGTACAGGGTACACGGATGGAGGAGACATATCACATGGACGATGCCATAAACGTCTTGAGGAATATTGCGGAGAGTCAACCCGGACTTCACTTAGGACCTGTCGGTCCCCACGGTGCCATTTACTCCCATACCTCACCACCGCAACTCGACCATTTGGTAAGTTCTGAAATTCCGAAAGAGCAAAATGAATTTCAATGTTCAAGATTATTTGAATAGATATTGCGAAAATTTTGCGGAAGATAGATAAAGCTTATATAAATAATGTATCGGTAGAATCAATTGGCTAATTATCTAATTGAATTCGAACCATTTCAGACGAGTCCACACCCGGCGGTAACGGTGTCGCAACCACAGAGTTCGTATCCAGGACTGGCGCCAACGCCCGATACCGACGGTTCCATCAAAATCGAGAGGCTACCCGTCACGAATGCCAGTGAGTAGTCACGCCTTTCCATCGTCGTCGATATCCAAGTGCTACCACCTCCTTCCCTCGCTATAAATGGCCACTGCTGCTGCTGCTGCTGGTGCTGAAAATCGTTGAAAGCCACGTGAACAATATGACCTCGCCATCGGCAAGCAGTCGCGCTCGCTAAAAGGGGAATGGGACTTTCTCGAATTGTCGCACTCTCGCGCGAAATCCGCGATGAGTTATTTGAACAAAGCCCGAGCGCCAAACGCTAGCAAATAGTAGGAATTGCGAGAACTGTCAATTAAACGGAATCCCTGTTACTATAGGGG
>UELU01141856.1:59757-103474 GCA_900490025.1 Megastigmus dorsalis
GGGGGGGGGGGGGCAGAGTCAGATCTGCTTAAGTGGAAAAAGAATAGTTCTCATGGCGAGTGCAGTCCCTGGATTCCCGCGCGCAACTCCCGGACATTCCAAGGTGCGAAATTCCTATTTAAAATGAACGCTCCTGGCGTTAATTTTGTATATGTGCGCGGTTCGCGCGACAATTATTATACTAGATGCCCCGGTCGAACGTGCAGCCGATCGCCATAAATGGCCAAGGCCAAAAAAGCAAATACAGAAAACCGCACTCCTGTGCGCCGCGCGGAAAAGCACAGACCGTCGGCAAAATGAATCCCGCATAAAGTCGAGGAAAAAAGATCTCTCTCGCGCGAGCACGCGCGATGCGAAAAAACGACACTCGGATTCTCTGTGGCGGCATAATGAATTACCTTGTTCACGGCTTTCCGAGAGAGGAGGGCTGAGGGGGGATAATAAAGGTGCCGATACTCGAATGCTCGCGTATATACTCTTTGCGCTCGCTATGTCGCGTGATTTATCTAATGCTACCTTATCGGGACTGCTTAGGTCTCTTTCTGCACCTGGGATTTCCTTCGGCTTTGAGGTGAGGAGAAAAAGTCGCCGATGCTAACGCTGCCAGTAGAAATTGATACTCGCGATAGATTTTAATTATGTTCTAAAGAACGTCGTGGTTAAGAGATAGTGTTTCGACGTGAATTAGCGCTACTCGAATACGCTGCGTGTTATTAATTCATTATTTTTTCGATCAACTTAAATCGGTGATTTTTAAAATATAATTCTATCTATCACGTGGCTTTTAGCGATTAACAAGTTTTAAAATTTACTTGAAAGCAGGGAATTTTTCAAAACACGTTGCACTGTAAATGAAAAATTAAAAGTAGCACTTTGGTCGACTTGTTTTGTCTCATTATCTTTTTTGTAAACTGCATATAAGAGCTTTATTAATGCGCAGAATACATCTCTGTAGAAAAGAGGAAAGACCCGCCAGATAGTAGTGGTAGCGAAACGAAGCCTTCCAGTAGTGAATTAGCTGCAGTGGCAGGAGTCATTGGAACAGCTCAAGTGAACTCGACGTCACAAGGAAAGGGCGCAAAAAGATCGCGTCGATAGTAAGTATTTTAGGCATTCGTATGTTCAAAATCAAATGTTTTGTCAAGCTTGCATTGATGTTAATTGGAGAAGATTCATATACAGTAATATATTGACAATACAAGCTTCCAAAACATCAATAAGTCTTCGTATCAGTTAAACATAGAAAGTATGAATATATCATAGTTTATAAAAATTTCTATGTTTTGAAGTTTAAAGAACCGTGCTGGATTTTGAAAAAAAAAGCATAAAAAGTTATTTATTGCAAAGAATTTGTTTTTCTTTAAAAGTTTCATTTTGTTGTATTAAAGGCTGTTACATCACATTATGTATATACTAATAACATTTTCATACTTTCTATAATGTTTGAAAACTGAAAAGATATCAAAACTAACTTGCTGTGTCTTTGCAACTTGTTGTTCGAGCGCCGATGAAGATTGTGACGATCCCGGCACTAAAGCAGTGCGTGAAAAAGAACGTCGACAGGCCAACAACGTTCGCGAAAGGTTAGTGAACACACGCAATACGCACTTTGTTGCATTTTGGTACAAAAATCCTACCGTAAATCCCTTCTTCCAAACTGCCATCGATATTTTCTCTGAAATTTTTTGTAAAGCCTATTTCATTTTTCAATATTTACCTTTATATTATCTTAATGAGAAAACCCTTTCAAAGATTTAAAATAACATTTATAGCCTGCTGATCTCCAAGTACATTCAATAATATGCTTCGATTGGCAGATATTCTGAATAAATCTACTTAAGCTTTACGCTCTCTTAAGGCCCGTATTCAGACGTCACAATTAAAATGCTGCTGGTTTACTGAACAAAAATGTGACATGAGAATGCAAAAAATTATATACATTCAATTGGAAACTTTTTCAAACATTCTTCGAAATCAGTTTCATTTTAATACGGCTGCGATATCCGGCCAAAAGACATGCTATTTTGCTCTTTTCCTTTAAATATACATTCTGCATTCATTTTGCTATACATTTGTATATCCTTTCATCGATTTCCTTTCCTTTTTTCTGTAGAATGGGATACGGTGACTTCTTCAGAGTATTATTAGTAGTAATATAAACTTTTGAATTACTTATTTTACAAATTTCTATTACTTTTAATGTTCTTCATATAAAATTTCATGTAAAAAAATTTGAATACACTATTCTTTGATTTCAGAAGAAATAACATCAAAATTTAATTAAAGAAAATTTTCATAAAATCATTTTAAAAATTATTTATAATGTTACCGATAGTTTAAACTTTTAAATTAGATACAGAATTTTTTTCTGCATACTTTTTTGTTTTAATTAATCAAGTACTTATAAAAATGACTCGAAAAACTTGTTAATGTATACTTTTGTAATTATATTGTATTCCTCAAATCTATCTGTCACATACGAGTATCATAATTAAACTTATCATAATTTATATAAATCATCCATTGTTTCGAGGTTAACTTAGCGAAGTTAAATCAACTAGGAGTTGAAATATCATAATATTTCATATGTTCCAAATTTTTTTACAAAAAGTATTTATTTTGTTTTCGACTCTCTCTGTAAATGCATTAGAATTAACCACTTTTTAGGTTTGATCAACAAGAATCTTTTCCTTGTCCTTATCAATCAAAAAGGATTTATTTAGTCCTTTTAAGACTAAAAATATGTAAAAATCACATCATTTTTTGTCACTAAGAAGAAATATACGCGGCATAATTGTGAAAAGAATACGGGCCCATTTGAAAAAGGTAAAACATTACTGTCAGCCATGATGTCAAATAGAACTATTTGCTGTGACATCCTTGTACATTTTTAATCCTAAAATTGTGCGTGTGTTCACTCAATATTCAACAATAAAGTGTGCAGGCATTATATTTTAAATAGTGATTAGCCTGTTTAAAATTAATCGCTCGAACAACATTCAATCTTGCTAAATAAATAAGTGCTTATAGAATCTTTAGCCATTGGTAAAAAGCTTGTGTTATAATTCTGAATTTAAATGAATTTTTACTGAGAATTATTAACAAATCTTTCATATTGTTATTATATGTACGAATATGTTGCAATATTTTTGCTCACGGCTAAATTGATTCTATGATGCATTCGAGTCTACTCTATAAATTAACCATACATCAGGTGATTAATCGAGTATTGTTATTGCGCAATTGTTGTTCGAGCGCTGAGGATGAAGATGACGATCCCGACGTAAAGGCTCAGCGAGAAAAGGAGAGGCGGCAGGCTAACAATGCTAGGGAAAGGTAAGGAAAGTCTAAGCCGGTGGATTGAAACAATAGATCTTATCGTAAAAAAGATTTATATACTGAAGAATACAAATGAGAATTCAGGAAATCACGCAGAAGCTTCTTGAGTACATTGTAATGATTTTTTTAAATATCTTGACAATTGGCCCGTATTCTAGATCACAATATAATAAAGCGTATTCTAGTGACATTTATTATGTAACTTGTAACGAATTTGACTCCTTTACTTTAAATTGATCGTACTGTATACTAATCTGTTCTATTACTTCCTATTTAATATCTTTTATCCTAAAATGATACTTTTTTAAAGGTACTCACATTCTTAAACATATTTTGATAAATTTTTCTTAAAATTAATATTATATAATTATTTGTAGGATACGTATCCGGGACATCAACGAAGCTTTGAAAGAACTCGGTAGAATGTGCATGGCACACATGAAATCAGAAAAACCACAAACTAAACTTGGAATTCTCAATATGGCTGTTGAAGTTATAATGGCATTGGAGCAACAAGTTAGAGGTAAAATTAATTCCTGTAGATGATTTTCTTTTCTGAATACTACGCTAAAAATCTTGTGTTTTGGTTAAAATGAAATATTTATTTATTATATAAACTTTATTTCATGCAAACTAATTGACAAATCAACAGAAATCGATAATCCATGCTTTTGTAAATTTTGTATGTTGGTTATTGATTATATTTATTATGTATGTACTTTTGTTCTGCTATTACTAAACAACAAAAAATAATTTTTACTTCTCAAACAATACATAATTATGCTCTTTTCATTTAATCAAATTCTTGTTTAATAATTATTTTCTAAAGATAAAAGTTCGTATTTTTGAATTGTTAGGAAGTCTGTTTACGAATTTTTTAAATTTTTATATTAATTTGCATACACCTTGTAGAACGAAATCTAAATCCAAAGGCGGCGTGCTTAAAAAGGAGAGAAGAAGAAAAGGCCGAAGATGGCCCTAAGCTTCCAGGCCATCTTGCTGCGCATATAGCTCATCCACATCCACATCCACATGCGCATACGCAACCACCCTTCCCTACGATGCCCGTAAGTTGAACCACTAACTTGTGCACAGAAAAAAAGTTTCATCAAGTAAATTCTCTCTAAATTTCCTATGACAAAATTTATATTTTATAAACCAAAGATTCTTATTTACAAAAGCATTTGTGGTCAAATACAATTTGTAAATAAAAATTGATTTTGTAATATTCTGGTAATTTTAGAAATCGAATAAAATGGTTGTGATTATTCATCATACATTTTATAACTTCATTTAAAATTCAAATACTTAATTAATAATAAATATATTGACGAGTTTCGGTATTTTCTAAAACTGCACTAATAAATATATTCAATTTTGGTAATATCCGCGAAACTGTAAGAAAAATATCGTATGTTGTCAGTATACGAAGTTAAGTCGAACGAAACTTTTTTTCTGCTCTTTGCTGCTCTTTATCAGAAGCCAACTGTTTTTTCTACGTTAAAACGTAGTAACGGGATTGTTCTGTTGCAGGGTCCCCCGCCTTCCCATCAGCATACCGCACAGCCGCCACAGTAGCAGAGGCTCTGCAACGGCATGATTCTGTAGAGCTTCGTGAAGACGATTCTCTCTCCGGACTTCTTCCAAATGCTCATAGCCGTCGCTTGTTCGTCCGCCCTTTGCCATCCGGCGAGGTCGCCCGATGATTCCCTCTCAGCTCGTGAATCATCCGTCCTTTGCCGCGAGAAACTAACGATTCTTTCGTTCTGAGAAGAGAAGGAACTTATTGTAAAGTAGAATCTTTAAAAATAGAGTGAGTACGCGAGGGTCCGATGTTGGATCAACTGTATTTTTCTAAAGGATTGCAAAGGGCGGATCAGACACTTAAGGGTGATTCGTAAAGCGAATCCAAAGGCGATCGTGGAGAGGCGGAGACAAGCAGAGGCGAGGATTGCGAGGCTCGCCCGTGTCCTCGTTCATAATCAAGGGAAAAGAAAACTCGGTCTCATTCTCCGCGGTAGAGATATGAATGCATCCATATGTTGTGCATTTTTTCCGCTTAAGAATTGTCGGGCCGGATCTCGTGTCTTCGTGGACACGTGAAGGTTAACTGCGCAGTATCATCGCATATCGCGTGGAACTTATCGACAATTTCTTTCCGATAAAGCCCAGTTCACAGTAAAGAGAAGACAAGCGATTAATTTTGTTTATTGAAATTTTGCATCGCTTTGTGCATTAATGCGCCGCTCAACGTTTAGGATATTCGTATCCTAATGGGTATGTTGTACAAGAGAGATTTCTCGAAACTCTTAAGACGTCTTCTCGGTGGAAAAGATGTCTTTATTCGCATAATTTACGGCTTAACGTGGTACTTATTCGTTGACAAGAGATGAGAGGAAATAAAAGAGATGAACCGCGAAGAATAAGAACTATAAAAGAATAGAAAAAAAATTCAAGACTACCATCGAATAAGTTCAAACATATCTTGCGCATAATTGTATATATTATATATATAGCAGTGACGCATGCCTAATCGATTATATAATTAAGATTAAAAATGCCACAGACGGTTACTATTGCCCGATCATTATTATCATTATGAGTATCACTATTTTATTATCAAGTGCTAGATATTAATTATTATTACACTATTATCTTATATAGAATTATTGTCAAAGGGAAGGAAATCCTTAGTGATAAAGAATATATGTTTGTTTTTGAAAGAAAATATAGCCCAGAGAAATTCTTATGAAATAACTGTTAGCTTGTGAAGGAACACTCCGTGCCTAAAATGCTATCGAGTGCTCGACAACACTTATCTGCGAAAAATTTCCCATTCCCATGCTCGTGCTATATTTTTCTTCAAAGGCATGTTTACGTGTGCAGTATCTGCTTTACGTGCCATTTTCTTTCATAAAACGTCTCATATGTTCATTGAATAAACATAGATTTTTAGTTTGGAAATCGTTCTTTCTTGTGATATAAAGAAAAATTATGTTAGCCACACGCCTTATCTCAGGCTCGCAATTTATTAGTTTGGCGATTCGGTTTTCAGGTGATATATTATGTTAATTTTTAGACGATTTTTTTTGGTGATTAAGTTTTGATTTTTTAATACAAAAGCAACTAGTTTAGATAATTCGTTTTGAATAAGAATTTCAGCAATATTCAATTTTTTTATATCTGTGAAACTATATATTAGTGCAGCTTCGTAACCAAAATGCGTTATATAAAATTTTGATTTATAATTTGCGATATTTGAAAAACGAAAATGGTCACACATTTATTTAGTTGAGATTTAGTTGCACAATGGAATCGTAGCAATTGTATTATATGGTTTAAACCTTACATCTACTCTAATTGTATATAAAATAATTTTTTTTTTATTAATAAAACTGTTTTATATCATATAAACGAATGTATTTTATCGTGCAAAGTGCAAAGAACTTAGACGAAACGTTCCAATATTATTTGAGATTTTGTCTTTTTTTTATTATTATTTTTTACTCGTATAGAAAAGTACGTTTTTTACGAGAACTTGAAAAAATACGCCTAGAGGAAGGGACGGACGTGTTTTACTTAGCGTTATTTGCAAATTGTAAATATTATTTTGGTGTTATGACTTTCTCTTGCGTAAAATAAGTGAACAGATTTTTGGCTGTTGATTTGGACGATTTATAAAGAGATATAAAATAACAAGAATTGAAAAAATATAAAGTCTCTATCAGATGAATATAAGGAGAAATGAGCGAGGAAATGTTTGTGATGTTACTTATTGTTTTGCCATGCTCGTATATACGCGAGGATTTCCTTCTCTATCGTATTTCCTTTGTTCCGTCGACGCTGTGAAAAAAAGCACAAATTCGGTCGTTATACTCTGTTCCATACCGATAAAAAATTAAAAGAAATAAAAAATAATATGACGTCTCGGTGGCAAAGATGTATTATATATATATCGAACGAGAAGTCGTGCGACCTCGTACCATAAGTATTCACTATTCACGTATTGCTGAAGTTCCTCTGACACCTGAAGGCGAGGCGATTCGAGCATAGGCTCCCATCGGCACGTTTATACATATTTTTGTCCTTTTGAGGATGTTTTTTTTTAACAAGCTGAACGGCATCACTTGGACTAGATTTTATCGGAGGGCTAATAATTCTAATTACTTACGGGATTCTTCATTTCTTTTTAAGGAGCACTAACTATGTGCATAATGTACTTATACTAGAGTTTTCGTTTGAGAGCTAGAAACAAATTGGTGTTTTTTATTAGCTTTTTTATCAGCGTTCTCATAGTAATAAATGTAGTATTTTTATAGTGCTATGTAGACTTCCAATTCATCGCGTTTAGCGCTGCTTCAATTGTCAATACAATTCAATTGTTCAAGTGCTTAATTCGACCAAAAATTTTTTACTCTTGTTTTGTCATAATAAATTGTTGCTCGGTGAAATGAATAATATGCCACCTCGAAATCGTGCTATTTTTTGTTAAATAGATGCATTTTCAAAACCAGTGAATAATTAGACACGAAGCTTCCCTGATTAGGAGATAGCACGAATTCGACGATCAAATCCATTTCCTCGAGCAGTGGTAAAACGGTAGTTATAAATCATATCTGCGATAAAATCTAGTTACTGAGTCGGCAAGCATTTATAGGATGTAGAAAACTGGACAAAAATTTGGGAGAAAAGTATATTATGAATAACGAGAGTCGTCATTGCTCGCTCGCGAAACCATATTTTTGCGTTCGATGGTCTGGATTATCAGAAAAAATCGCATTCGAGGAAGAGAAAACTGTCAAGCAGCTCTCGAGGACTTCCGCGTGAGAAGGACAATAACGTCGGTTGCGACCTCGTTCAACAATAATTAATTGTAATTGTAATACCTCCGTTCGTCTGCGCTGCAAGGCGATACTGGGTGAAAAGAAAGAGAGAGAGAGAGTAAGAGAGAGAAAGGGAGAGACAGAGAGAGAGGGAGAAATAAAAAAGAATAACAGAGGAAAAGAGCTGAAGAAAAGTTGTACATTGTAACGTAGAAGCGTTAAAGAAGACCGAGTTGACTCGGCGTGATAATTATTATTATGATCATTACGATTATTATAATTATTATTATTATTACAATTATATTATTATTTTTATTATTCTATTATTCTATTAATTATGATTAAAGAGTGCGTTCGATCGTATCCGCTGATATGGCGCGAGAATTAATGGCGATAAAATACTTTTGTAAAAGTACTGCGTGCCGAAGACTTGCGAAGGTAATCATGTAAAATAATAACGACTATAAATAGGTCTTAAGCCCAGTCTATAAGCTAGACTCGTCGACAGTTTTAGATAGTTCAAGTGTGTGGGTGCGAGAGAGTGCGAAAGTGAAAGATGAATATAAAAAAAATAATTAAATTACGAGTGAAAGGGAAACAGCGAGAGAAAGATATTGAGAAAATCGAGTCGGAATAAAGCGTGAAAAGAGGGCGAATGGATGGTTCTTTAGAAACAAATGTTCGATCGACCAATCCGCCAAATCCGGTCCGTGCGAGAACTACTTATGTATAGGTGCGAGAGCTGGGAAATAGCTGGGATTAAAAAACAAAGCTGAGCAGAAATGTGAAATTAAATGCGAGTGCTATAGTATGTAGTCGCTGTCGCGATTCTCTCGCACGGTACATGAGAAAATCTATACGAGATACACACAAATACATAAAATGAAAAAAACAGGCACACGGATACGGACAAAACAAAAAACACGAAAAGAAGATTCGATTGAGAAAGAAAAAATGTTTAATTACCACTAGTAATATTATTATCACTAATAACATAATAAATGTGCCATTTTTCGAGATGTTGGAATTTTTATTCTTTTTACCCGCAGAATCCTTTAATTTCCTTAATTTTTTCACACTGCCTAATTTAGAACGAGCGAAAATGACATTTGAACAATTATTCTACATACTGGATTGCCGTAATCCAATTGTAATCTTATTTAAATGTACTTTCAAAGAATAAATAAGGAAAGAGTCTGTCGAAATAAGCGTTATCATTGTTTTTTTTTTGTTTTTTTTTTTTTACAAATTCACCGTCTTGTATACTCAAACTTTTGTATTTTATTATTTTTGTTGTCGATGAAGTTTTTATATCACTGTAAATTAGGTACCAATTTTATTTATTCATTTTTTTAATCGAATTATTTTAATATTAAAATTATTTATGTAAAACTATTATTTATTATAAAATAGAATATATAAAATATGGCACACTAAATAAAAATTCACAAATGGACAATATATGCGAAACTCGTTAAAGAAACTTTATTTTTTTAATGATTGTGTGTAAAAAGCAAAGTTTGTAGGTTAAAGTAGGCTAATCTTTTTTCTAATATATTTTCCCGAATTATCGATAATTTTAGAAATTTTAGTAGAAATAAAAAGAAAATTATTATTCTAACTTTTCAACGCTCAAACTTTATTCCAATAATGATTAATGCAAGAAACCATCATGTGTGTACAAATATTCTCTTATACTAAAGATTCTTTATATATTGATCTTCTACAGTCTGGTTTCAATTATTTTGTATTCAATTATTACTACAGTACAAAATTATTTATATTTTACACTTTCTACGCATACGTACTATCATTATCACCATTTTTTATCATTATAAATTCAAAATTATGAATGTCTCATCGCTACATTTATATTTGCAAAATAAATACATTATAGAATAAAATTATTACAAATAAGTCTTCCCATCACTTCATATCACTAACCTTTGCTGTCGTATTGCAGACAAGAATACCACTAATAAAGAAGAGATACATTCATAATACCCGCTACGCCAAATATATTTTACAATAATTAAATAGTGATAATGAAATCAATATGGAATTTATCCACATTTGCTCACTGCTTTAAAGCAGTTATATTCTTTCTTTGAAATACACAGACGAGTTACATGTATTATTGAATGGTAAAATACAATTACAGTATATTATCTTATTGATATATAATATATATATTATTTTACATTACGTAAATTCTATATTACAAGCTATATAAATTCTATAATTTATAAGTTATAAAATGTAACGCTTATTATAGCAATTGTAAATGCTTTACGAATCTTGGCGAATCAAATCTATATGCATAAACAACTTTGCTTATTGCCTAAGTGTTATTTACATTCATTAAAATAAGTTTTGAATAGCAAATTATTAATTGTCAAACTTAAAAAGGTTCTATAAAGAAAATGATAGTATTAAAAGATACATCTTGAACTCTGTTAACACTGTTCTTTTTCTTACATAAAGAGCAACTTTTTCTCAATTTTGCGTAACGCGCTAATGAGCATTTTCCACGTGCATGCAAAGCATAATAAAATACAAAAATTTGAAACGATCTTAAAGTCTCACGTGCAGTAGCTATGCGTAATGAGTTTCTCCACACACAGGAGGTCGATTGCAACATAGGCTCGCAGCGCACGTTCATATGTATAGCTGAACTTCGACCTGCGAGGCGATTCACCTCGACCTGATACATGAAAGATATTATAAAAAAAGAACCAAATTAAAGATTCATGTTGGAACCTAAATCTTAATTAGTTGTTTAACTACTTTCGAGTGTCACGTCGATTTCATCATGAGTGACTAAACTTTTTGTATACGGTTTAATGACATAGAACAGGATGAGCAAAACACCACTGGCTCGCTTTGAGATTCGTGTATAAAATTGCCGCCCGATAGGATCTTGCATCTGAGAATTTATGAACCAGGAAAAAGATGGCAACTATCTTAAAAGGGCTTACTTGTAAATGGAAAATAATAACTTAACATAATCGTAATGTAAAAACTTGAATTTATTGTTCGTGATAATTTCTAAAAGTAGAAGAGTAAAAAGGATTAATCAAAGCGAACGATTGCAACGTTTCGAGAGTTTATTTTACTGTCCTCCGTTATCTGCTAAAAATCCATTACCTGAGGATACACACTGGATACAGTAAATTAAAATACAGTCTTTGAAGTATTCGTACATAAATACAATTATTTAAAACACAGTATTTGAAATACTTGCCTTTAAGTAAAAATATTTAAAAGACAGTATTTTTCGATCAATCGTAAACTTACGATTTGTGATAAGTTAAAACTTGTTTTTAGATATAATAAATTTAAAATCAATCTTTATCCGAAACAAGCTTACAATAATTAGTGACATTCTTCATTCACTATAATATAAATATTTTAGAACACGCGTAACTGCTGGATTTTAAAATAATTAGCAAATACAAAGTGTAGTCACATACACAATTCAAACGAATTCACATGTTGGAGTGAATTTTAATTGATCCCCAAAAAAAAATTCAAAACAACTGGCACCTTTTCTCGAATACGTGGAAACTTTATCCATTAAACCAGTTTTACGAGATTCGTTATACACTCTCAGACAATCTGTTCAGTCCAACTACGCAAAAATCAGTTCGCTGATCGTGACATTTAACTTGTCTCTTGTCTCGCGTTTTTTGTCCGCCGCAACTGCTTATGACTTGAGATTCGTGCGTATGGAACGATGGATAACACTTTCGAAGAGACAAAACATCATTGTAAGCCACAACGAGTGTCTACATTATTTTTTTCTCGCTCTGCCGAGATTAAGGCTTTCCATACTACCTTGTTGCTGTGTGAATTTACGTGTACGCGCGTGTTCCACTGCATTTGAATTTCAAATAGCGCTCCGGTGTCTTTTTAAAGTACCGCACGAAAACAATAACAAATGTAACTGTTACTTTTCGAGCGTGGATGCTGTTTTACGTAATTCGACGTTGTTTAACGGGGCTATCCTTTCCTTCTTTACTTTCGTTCGTAGTTGGCTCCGTATTTAGAATTCACTTCGTTACTGTAAATGTTATAATTATTTTATAGTTATGCTACAAATTTACATATGTTTTCGCAACAATTGTTCAATCTAGAAAATTTATGAGAGATTTTAAACGAGAGCTCTTTTCATTGCTTCAGGAACAACTTCTACGAATACCGTAAATACATTTAGGAATAACACATTCATTTTCTGCATTTTATTGCAATGTCGCGTAAACGTAGTCTAATTTTGTATTCGAACACCATCGTTCAATAACCAGTTTACAAAACTTATTGTCAACCAACGATTCAGTCCTGAGAAATATGAATTTAAAACGATAATCAATAAATTTCGTAATTTAACTGTCTTTTACAAATCGATAACCTGCATTTATTTATTGTCATGATTGATGTATTAATTATTAATAATTTAAATAATTGTTATTACCTACAGTTTATCAATGAAGTAGTAGTTATGATATGAAGATTTTATTTTTTTAATGAAGTTGGTTTCCATGCCCATAAGAATTTTTTTCATTTCCTATATAGTATTGTTTTAAACTTATTTATTTACATAGTAAAAATAATCATTCAATGATAAAATGTCTTCTGTTATCCTTCTCAGACCTTCAGCATTTATACGAATAAAATTTAAGAAGGGTTTGTGGCTCAAGGTTTCGTTACTTTCACTTCGATAAGCTAATTATGTTAATGAATAAAGGTGGGATATAGCTTTTGATTGTAGATTGAATTTATTAAGAATATGTAGAAAAAAGTGTGAATACTTATAAGGATGGAAATCTTTGCAAGTTTTAATTCGCACTTCTTACAACTCTTTGACTCCAACGATATTTTATCCCTCTTTTATGAAGCTATTAACTAATCGAGAGAATTAAAAATAGAACTTATTAACTTGACAGCTTCGTAAATCAAGTATTGCCGTAACATTGTATATCATTCTATCATTTACGACTAACTTGGTTGCTAGTTAATAAGTTCTATTTGAACATGCAGTTAACTAAAAGATCGTTCTTTACCCAATTAGTATTGTCATATGAATACTCAAATCGACGTGCCATCAATCGTTTTCCGAGCTGCAAAAAATTTAGACTAGCTTACACTTTTTAATAAGATCTTGTCGCGCCTAACTACCGATTGATCAAAGGTAAGCGCCCCTTCACCGATCAAATCACCTTATTTGTCATATCACCTTATCTAGTATTCGCATGTACAACAAAAGACGACGAGATAAAAGGATTTTATAAACAAGAGTGCGTTAAGTTAGTTGTTATAAGTGAAGTACAACTCATCTCAGGAGATATGTAAGGTGCCGAGTCCAACCAAAGAACGAGAACAGTTTAAGAAAGAAAAGGCAGATTTTGAAGAAAATAGGAAACAGTTATTCGCACAAAGAGTACAATTGTTTAAGGATTTGTGCAAAAACAATAATTGTCAGAGGCACAAAGAACTGCAAAATAAGAAAATATGACGAATAGCGGGAGAATAGGTTCAATAAAATAATACTCAGAAGATGAGTAGTGGTCCTAGTGGAAAAAAAGATTGGATCTATTTTTATTGGCTGACGAAGTAAAAGATGAGAAGAAACTTCCACTGTTTGCTGAAGCTTACAGGAAAAAAGGCGTAACTCAGACATCTGTGCGTATCAAATTTTCCGTCCATTAAGATGTTCTAAAAGTTAACGAACTTGATGGCAAATATTCCTCCTTATTGTACTATCGGTCACATAAAATAAGTCAAGGTCACAAGACCAAATCAGTGGATCCAGCGGTACCCAAAACACGTAAGTAAATAAATAACGCATACAATGAACTTAACAAGCACCTGATTTTAATCGCAGCACACTTTTCAATTCTTCAAATGCCACACACACTATTGAGTTGATTCGCCAAGACTTTCGACAGCTCCGCGTCGTGATATAAACGAGATCACGTCACTCGTGTGTCTTTAGACGATAAATAAATTGCACAGTCACTGGGCCCCTACTCCGTAAGCACATCAATTTATTATAATTACGTTTCTCTCTTGTGCACGAAAGCACTTGAATCAGTCAAAAGTATACACATGTCATCTCTCTATCACAGCCAGATATCAAGTACCGCCACGGCACCGGTTTTCGAACACTTGAGCAGACGACGGGAGCGAGATTTCCAACATTTTTATTTTTTCAACAACATATTTTATTTCTACTTTTCGAAGTTCTAATTTTAGAAGTTGATATTGGTTGTCATAAAACGAATGAATGTCGAATTGCTAAAAGAGCGTTCGGAAATGGGGTCCCGTTCGAAAACTGGTGCCTTGGCGGTATTGATATGCTTAGAAAGCGAGACACTTTGAGTGCCCTCTTTGAATCTGTCACAGCGCAAACTCAGTGAAAACGCTTGGTGTTTTTCTTTGTTTTCGATAAAGCCGATCATCACAAGGTTTCAAGGGCATCAAAACAAGGTTTTTTTTGCTCTTGTTCTTTCGTACCTTTTACGCATCGCATCGAGCGGTTGCAATTAAGCGTTCGCAAAGCGCACGTCGACTGCTCAGATCCTTTCTTCCCTTGGTTTTTTTGGTCTTGAATACTGCCCTTGCCTGCGGGCTCCTTCAATCATCACGGCCGAGTTCAATATCCCCTACTTCTTGCTCTGGGGACATTCGAGTGTCTTAAGCCTTCGTGGATATTCTTCGTTATCATCCTGTTCTTTTCCTTAAGATATGATTTTTAATAAATCCTGAAACACAATAAAAAGCACGTCAGTTAAATACAGTATTTCGCCGAATGATTGTGCAATATCGTTTTTTTTTTTCAAAGATAACTGAATTATCATTTTTTTTCTCAATAAATTAATTATTGCGTCTGAATTGATAGATTTTTATATTACAAAATGGAATAAAAATCGTGATAAGGGATTTTTCAAAACGAATGCTTGAGTTTATTGCGCAATCGATGCACAAGGTACCGAAAAATGAAGTTAGAGACTGATGACTAGAGTCATTTTTCTAAACGTGTGTAATAATATTATACATCGAGTATTTGCTTACTATGAAATATGAATATTTTACAAAATTTTTTACAATACATAATTGGATCCTTAAGCTATTTAATAGATGTATTAAAATAAAAAGAGTAGAAATTGTCACGGAGAGTGACGAGTCAGTGCGACGCGATATGTAGATATGTAGACGATATGAAGTGCAGAGATCAGCAGCGCGGACGTTAGCTCAGTGGTTAGAACACTCGACTTCGACGCGAGATGTTTCGGTTCGTCCGCCTTTTTTATTAAGAAGTCGCACTTCTCATTAAAACTCTATTATTAAAAAAGCATTATTCAAAGAGCATTTATATGTAATTAAGTAATTAAACAATAAAATGGAATAATTGTAATTTTACGCTGCAACGGCATAGCGTACAGTTGCAGCTAGTTAATATATTAAAATGAGAATATCTAGCTATGTATCAGAATAAATTAGACTCCAAATGATTAAAATCATACATGTACAAATTAAAATCAGAAATATCTTCATAAAAATTTTAATCGTATTTACTTTGAAATTACATTGAAACTTTTAATACTTCGAATAATCCTTCGTGATACATTGAATGTATATCAGACGAAGGCAAACTTACTACAAATGCAGAAATTACTTTTTGTAAGAGATCTGAATGCCACGCTATCAATGTCAACTTCGTAACAACTTCGATAATGCATTCCCTGAATCAATTATAATATTAAGTAAAGATAATAAAAAAGAAATCTACCTTGTTCATTGATCAGAGTGTAGACAGTTTCCGCTTCAGCGTGATATATACGAGAATTCGAAGAAAGACGAAATGAGCGAAGAGCACCCAGACATTTACCCAGTAATTGACCTCA
Organism: Megastigmus dorsalis; assembly: GCA_900490025.1. Classification (NCBI taxonomy): domain Eukaryota; kingdom Metazoa; phylum Arthropoda; class Insecta; order Hymenoptera; family Megastigmidae; genus Megastigmus; species Megastigmus dorsalis. The sequence goes on from UELU01141856.1 coordinate 75,824, forward strand.
GTCATGGCTAATTCTTTAATTACAACCTTTGGTATCCGGTACTGACAATATCCCATATCCTCTACTGTAGGACACGGCAAATTTGGCCTGTCAAATCCGTAAATTGCGTGTACCATAGCTTCGAATGCGTACCTCAAATAACTTATGTACGTTAGGTAATACATGTATCGGGGCATGTGGTTGAAGAGCACGAGTATTCCGGCGAAAGTCAGAAAAGCACAAGTGATTATGGAACCTAAGAAGGTCCCGTTAACGGGATTGAAGGTCGTGCCCATAAAGAGGCCGAAACCCTCGGCTACGAGAGCTACTAATATCGTTACGATCAAGAACATAAAAAATCGGTCCACGTCTGCTGGCTGACTGCTGAGAAAGTAAGCCGTAATTGAGTATACTGCGGCAAAAATCATCTGAGTGGGTATATTCGACAGCAAATAAGCAGCGTAATACGTCCTCAACTTGTACCAATTATTAAACTGCTCTTTTCTGAGAACTGGCAGTTCCGAAGGAAATTTCAGAATCGCTGGCATCATACTGGTGTAGCACAAATATACAGAATTGACTAGCATAAAGCAGACGTTGCTAATGGTCTTGGAACCATTCGATCCAGCGTCCACGTACAAGAGGCCCAACAATACTCCCACAAGGATGTGGATCACCAGCTTCAGATGCGTCACGGTCCAGTCTCTAAATAATTGAATGACGCAACGATTCAGTAGCACCAAAAACCTTGAGAACTCGGAAGGTGGTTGTATGAGCACTGTCGTCTTGCCCTCAGCTGAATACTTCAATATACTGTCCGAGTGGTAGAGTATACTTTTTGCGGGTGCACTGGTTCTCCAAGAGCGATCTTTAGCAGCTGCAGCTAGACGACTGTTGAAATCACCGTATTCCTTGGTGACAACTTCGATAATGTAATCCGCGGGATTGTGGTACTTGGGGCAAATCAGTCCTTGTTTCTTCAGGTATTCGACGGTATTCTTTGCGTCCCCTTGATACACGCAAAGTCCCTCCGCTAATAGATATATGTGGTCAAACATCTCGTAGATTGTGGCACTGGGCTGGTGAATGGTGCATATGATGGTTCTGCCACCTTTGGCTAAACTGTGAAGCATCGCTATGCACTGGAGTGAAGATGACGAATCGAGACCTGTTGTAGGTTCATCCAGAAACATTACCGGTGGATTATCCACCAGCTCAAGAGCGATACTTAATCGCTTTCTTTGCCCTCCGCTCAACCTGTCGCAGCGTGTATCTTTCGTCTTCATCAGATCTAAAATTTCCAGCACGTCGTCTATCACCATCTCTTTAGCCTTGCGATTTAGATTGTTACCGAGCTTCAAATCAGCTGCCATGAACATGACTTCTTGAACTGTGAATAGAGGATGCAACATATCATCCTGTTGAATATAGCAGGATTCCTTTCTGTACTGATTCCAGTCACGCTCGCTGGTCTTCGATCGAAACTTCAGATTGCCGGCCACATTGCTCTTCTGGAAGCCGGTAAGTATGTTTAGAAGGGATGACTTGCCGGCACCTGATGGGCCCATTATGGCTGTAAGCTCCCCGGATTTGAAGCATCCATCGACTCCTTTGAGTATCTGTTTTTTGGGTTTGCGAAAACCCGAAGAAACCTCAAAGGTTACATCGCTGAATTCAATATCCAAGGACCCGGACTTGGGTAGGTTGACGAGCACTGCTCTCTGAATCATATTTAATTCTGTGTTGATAAATCACGAATGATCTAAATTGGCGTATGATTCTAAGAATTGGCCACGATGCACGAAGAGGGACTGACCTCTGCGTCAAGAATCAGTGAAAGATCGTATGTAGTTCATGTGCTAGAGCTCACGCTTGTAATCAACTACTCTGCTAAATCGCTATTTTCTTTATCAAGATCTTTAGCAAAGACCTTGCCGGGTTTTGATGAAGTTCAAACACTGACACCCGTCACACGCTAGATTCATTAGAATAAGAAGTTGCCGAGTGAATATTTTATTCGAGCTTCTTTATTTACGTAAGTGGTAATGAAGTGAGGCAGGCATAATAAACTTGTCACTTCTTTTGTTATGCAATGGCAAGACAGTAGCAGGCAATAATATTCTAGACGTCCGATGGCCTCCTCATGAAATTATCTTTCGTCTTCGTGTGTACTGTTACGTGTTCAGCAGCCGTTGCGCAAGACGTTACGATATCTAACGCTTTACGAACATCCTTCTCTTCCTTTTTATTAAAATTTTCTAATGCAACGTGACTGTCAACATTGGCGAATCTTTCGAGTTGCGTGCCTTGATTTACAGGTTCAGTGTGGGTTTTTCAACAGACAACAGACCTGAAATAAGAAAAAAATTGTCAGAAATTATGGATTCAAGTTTTTTACTAATTAATATTTATTTACACAAAAGTCTGCACGGCGTATGAGGAAGTGCAAGCTGAATTAATATTACGGAGCAAATCAAAGGATATTTTATTGCATTGTTTGACCTAATAATATAATCATTTCTATTAAAGTGAGCAATGCCGTTAATCTTTTGCTGACAATTATTGACATGATGAATGACCGCGACAAAAACTTGTCGCCCTATATTTTTTACCTCCACTTCGTGTGTGTTTGATTACCAAGAAATAAATGTCATAGATTGATAAATTACAAATGGAAAATATGAACGTATGCTAAGAATAAACAAAAACAGAACCAGATTATTTACAATTATTTAAGGAGTAACACCACTCTTGCGGCCGAAAAGAAGCCTAATTTTGACAATTTATTTTGAGAGTGTGGGAAAAGGAATAGTATTTCTTTTTAGAGTGTTCATTTAACACATACTGAAGTATGAAAAAAATATTTTTTATTATTATTTTAATGTAAAATGGCGGCGATACAGCTAATCTCCAGAAAAATGTTATTTGAAAGGTGCTCTGCGAGCGAACAAACTTCTAGGAAACAATAAAAGCTGGACCAAAAAAACGAAAATTTTTTAAAACTATGTACTATTATCTAGAGATAGAGAAGTACTTAGGATTTTTTATTTATTTGTATTTTTGTAGAAATGGTGCACTTTCGAATAAAACGTATGAATTTTTGGCCAAAAAGGAGCAGTAAATTGTTTACAAAGAAAGCAAGAAAACCAAAAAAAAATCAATTTTTTGAAAATTCTAGAATGGTGTTACCCCTTAATCTATTGTGGAATCATATTTATACTCAGAAATTTTTATGCACAGTTAAATTTAAAATGGGATAATATAGTTTTTAGACTCGTAACTTTATGCATATAGTGAAATTACTGATTCAAAAGTAGGTATTTAACGATGCTTTGTTAAAAAAAGTGTGCTATAAAAAATTTTTGAATAAAATATTCATCAATAAAATATTCACTTGTATAAAAAGATTTCTCATGAGTCTGTACCGCAAGTCAAAGGTGACAACTTTTTTAAATTAAAATCCAAGCTCTATAAATTTTTTCTAAAACTGTATAACTCAAGTGTCGTCTTCATAAAAATATCTGACAAAGAGATTCTTTCAAGACCCGTAACGAAAATGTGAGAACAGCGCGATATCAAAACATAAAAGATAAACATAAAAGCCAGAGCTACTTGCATTAGCCAACGTGAATGTGTTTATTTGCAAGACGAGGGACACATATATTATATGAAATACAGTTGAAGAAATACCAAGCGTCATTCTAAAGAAACTATTTTTAAATCCTACACTTTGGCCGCGACTATCTCTGCTGCTGTTTTTTTTTTATACATATATGCAAAGAAAGTGAGAGATAAAAAAATGCATTCATCGTACAATATTGTCATATATGTAACACGCGTGCTTTAGGTCATTTAAACTTTACGAGCAACAACATTGAGCCTACGAGACACTAAACAATGCCTAATGTCATGAGCACTAAATAAATTCAGATGATTTACCGAAATACTCAGTTTTATAAAAATCAATTAAAAAATAGTATGGAATGTTTTTGATGATAAGGAAATGTACTGTATCGTATTGCTAAGAAAACAATTTCCTTATGAGAGAATTGGATTGGATTATAATAAAGTGATTCGAACAGTATATGTAAATGTGAATATTATTTCCTTACATGGGTCTCTTACCGCTTAAATGAAGAAGACGCGGTATACGAATGTAAAGTATTTCAATAAATCACTCTTAGACTCGAGAGATGTTCACTAAGCGAGCGCACAACAAGATATAAAATACCAAACAGAAGATTTTGTGTCGGAGCGCAGGGAGGAAAATAATCATTGGAATGGCGAGTACACCGAGTAGGGGATCGAACTGACCAATGCAAAAACAGATTTCGAATCTTGAAGAAATGCTTTGAATCGTCTACTTTTTGTATGAAATAAATCTGGAGAAGTTGTCTTAGATGTCTGGGCAAACTGTCGTGTGCGTGTCAATGAAGCAGTAAATCACCACTTAACGTTATTACGGAAAAAATATCGTGAATAAAAAGTACGTCATGCAAGCTTTACATAATCATTTATGACTAGTTGGCAGCAAAATTTAAATAAAATTGAAAATTCCTTTTAACGATATCTTCAGTAACTGATGAAGTTAAGAAAAATGTATTAAATATGTCAAATGATAGGACCGCGAATGTTATTTTAAAATCAATACACGAAAATTTTACTGCAGTAGAATAAAAGCAGTATCTCTTAGTTTTACGTCAATCCGTATTTATCATAAGCAAAAAATAAAACTTTAAGTTTGCAGTGCGGTATGAGCCAAGAGATAATCAGTCTTAGATAAGTATAAGACTTATCGTAAATTGGAATGATGATTATTCGAGTAATTATTAAATATTAGTGAAAATGAATATGCGATAAAAATTTTATTAAATGAATTTTCGTTTAATAGATAAATTATATATAATTACAAATTTCTCGGTTATTAAACATAATCTACTTGTGTTTCTCAAGATATCATTGATATATAATTTATAAATAAGGAAAGCACGACCATTCGTTACATGTGCGGTTTGAAAAATTGACTCAAGTATTCATATTATTAGTCTCGCAACATGGGCATTAGAAATGTATCATTATCAAATATAGGTAAACCAATAGAAAATACACACGTGAGTATGTGACACCTATTTGTTTTGTTGATTAATTATTTGCTAAATTCTCACCGACTAGTTAATGGCGTATTTGCAAGGGTCGAGGGCGTTGACGCGTATGGGAAATTTCATCGAGTTTGACGAAATATGTGGCGTTCGCGCGTAGTAAGCTATTCGAATTAGACATTATTAAGAAAAAAGTTTTCTGAAAATTAGCACATTCCTTATAATATCATTTAACAATATAATTCAATGCATATTGAATATATAAGTGCGATAAAATATATAAATCTATAGTAATGCCAATGATTTAAATTTTTTTAAACTGAAATTTCTCAAGAAAATTAATAACTATATATCTTGAAATATTAATTTTTCTTAAAGATATAAAAATGATCGTCGGAATACGTTAATCAGCACTTATGATGGAAGCGTAATTCTTGGATTTTAATATTTTCTTTTATGATAACTTAAAAGCTTTATCAAGTAGAATCAAATATTTTTAAATCATTATTTATTTGGAGTCATGGTTTACTCTAATATTCGCCAAACAAAAATATTTAACTTTCTATTCTGCTTCGGCAAAGTAAAATCCCGATGAAAATCTTATACACATTTTCCAGCGCAAAAAGTAAATGAATAATATATTCCTGCAAAGCTTACCGAAGAACGTGTATAGCGCAGCGAAAGAAAGAAAAGCAAAAAAAAAAAAAAAAAAGGACGCGTAAACAAACGCGCATTCTGTGGCGCCGCGAGCCGAAAATTTTCTTTTTCCACGTTGCACGCGCGGCCTTTCAGCGTCACATTTGCAAACTTCACGAGCGATCTCTCGAGATTTACGAGGGTAAAAGTGTCCCGGGGCGGAATATCAAAATTCATCGGCTGCCGACTGGCTACCGCTGGTTGTCATTCGCGATGCAAACGGCCGAAACGATTTTACGATGACAAAACGAGTGCATATATATATGCGTATACGTCGGTACACGTATGTGTGAGAGCTTGTGCGTATTTGCGTGAGATTGGAGGGCGATGACGCGACGCGGTTTATTGCTCGCTGTCGCGGTCGATTGTGATTAGCAAAAGCCGATTCGTAAAACCTGCCGAGGCTGCGCGGCGACGACGTCGCCGGCGCTGACCGACCGACCGCATCACGCTCGGAAGCTGCGGCCTTTGTCGGCGAGAAAAAAAAAACGGGGAAAAAGCAGTGGCCACGCGTGTGCATCGGGGCGCAATCCGGAACGCTTCAAAGTGCGCCTCGAGGATTTTTAAGGGATCGCTACTGTTCGTCGGATTCTATTTTGTTGTTCCTCCATTTTCTTTTGTTTGTTTTCTACTGTTTGCCGATACTTAGCGTATTGTTAGACTTGCGAGACAATTTTTAAAATCTTTATTGACGAGTGATAGATAAGTCTGAAATGAGAAAAGGCGAAATGAAAAATATATTCTAGATTTGTGTGGCGAAATGAAAAATATAATCTAATTTTATTCTGATTAAAGCAGTATCAGCTGCTTGACATCGCAGTAATGGCGATTTTTGAACTATTACAAGCAATTTTTATAGCTCCGGTACAAGGCCTCATAAATATATAGCGTGTACAGTTAATGAGAAAAGAAGCGTCAAAGGTTTGCAATATAATTATTGAGCAATATGGATTTTTTTACAAAGAGAAGAAGCCGCTAAACTACTATGTAATATTCATCGTTAAAACCAAGTGATTTTTGTATACGTTTTACACATCGGCATGTGTCAGAAGAACTTATGCTGCTGTTGAAAGAAAGCGTTAATATAATGTTAAAAATAAAGACTGTGAGGAATCCTTTCAGATTTCTGCAATTAATTCTTTTCGATTTCAGGATATTTTAAATTAAATCTCATATTTATTTTATTAAATCTTCTAAAGGGAGTATTCGGATTGTATTACGTGGATTTGAATACGTTGATGTCTTGGTTTACAGATTGTATGAGATACTTATCATTGATAACAGTTTCTGATATAATGTAAGTATAGGGTATAATTATATAGGTAAGTAATAATATGAAATACCATCGAATACAATGCTCAGGTGCATTAGATCGCTAAAGATAATGGACCTCGGATACATGTGCAAGTTCCGTTGTTGCACGAGTATACGCAAATCCATTAAGCAATGCGCTCCCAAATTACCCGGCATAAATTTTTTACTTTTTACTTGGGCTATCTAACAGGAGTTAATTTTACTTAAAATTATTGATTTTGCTAAAATTATCTACGTAAATTATTAATTGGAATCGAAAACCTCTCTTTAGCATTTAATATGCATTTGTGGCTGCACAGTTTTCAAGTGATTACTTTATGTAAATTCTAGTATGTGCCAAAAAAGAGATCTTCTGTAATTTAAAATAGTAATGCAATTCAAAGCGACATTTATTAAAGCAATATATCTAGTGATTATTCATTTCGTACTCGAGCATATATTGGAATTTTAATTTTTAATCAGAATTGCTTACAGTATGATTTTTAAAAATGATATCTTAGATTATTGTGTAATCAAAACAATCAAATGAAATGATTACAGCATAAGAGCGATTATAGAATTATGATGTTGTAAAACAGAATATATGTATAAGTTTTATTATTTATATCAGACATTAATTATGAGAACACGCGTTTCAATGAACATGCCTCTTCGTATTTTTTGAATAAACATCGTTGATTTATTATATCACTAGAAAATCACAGTCTTTACCGAGTTCTCTTTTTTCATGAATACAAAACGTGTGTTTGAACGTGTGAATAGAAATAAAAACTTCACGTTCGATTAGAAAAATTGATACCTAATGGTCTACGAGTTTTTTCGGTAGCTGCTTATGCTATGCAAATTTTTAATATGATTGAAGTTATACCTTCTATAATTTTTAGTAAAATACTTTTTAAAATGTACAATTTTACTCGACCTAACAAAAAATTATAGACAATGACATCGCATTTGAAATCAATTTCTTTACTTTATTTGTTTATATTGAGTTAGTTATAACAAATTATTATACGATCATTGCTTTAACTGTTTACGTATATGTAGCATTAAATGTTCAGTTTTAATATTAATACTGTTTCGAGTTTCGTATCTCACGATTATTAATTATATTTATAAGGATTCGCAAAAAATTCAATAAGAAACTTAATTACTTGTTCCAATAAAATAAAAAATAATATCATTTTCAAAACTTATATTTTCAAAAGTAATCCAAAAATTATTCAAGACATTTTAATAAATAACTTTAGGTATAATAAATAATTGATAGGTAAATGATCCTTACGAACCGAAAGACTTTTGTTACTTATCCGTTTTCGAGGTACAGAAGGATACGCATATACACACATCCAGCAAACAATTACCTTGAAATATGGTGGCTCTTCGATATCTTACAGATATTTTAAAGATATCTTATTTTATATTTATTTAATTACATTTGTTTTACATTAGTTCAACATTTATTTATGAAAAGAAAATTCTCAAAAATATTCATTTTTGCTTTTAATATTGTAAAAAAATGTCTTGAAGCATTATTTGAAAAAAAATTTCATCGATATAAAGCATTTTCTCTAATGAAACCAAATGAGTATTTCTATGTGTATATACAACGATTAAATCATAATGATTAGAGGTTAAAACTAATTTAGCCATTAAGTTTATCGTCTAGGAATGAAAATTGAAAGACCGTTGATACATACACAAATATATCTACAAGACCTCGAACTCAATTAAATAAAAATAAGAGTATAGTGTCGCTCCATATGCGGCGACTTTGGTCACTGCGTTACAGTAATAATGATCTAACGTCGTACAAAACTTTTCCCAATCAATACGCAACAATTCCATTGAGTCTTTGTCCTCGGTATGCGAGTACATTTTGCGATTAGTTTATTATGTTATTGCCTAAATAATTGGATCAAGGGTTAGTGAGATTCGAGCACAATTATTCGTCATCGAAAATTCAGCCACCGAATTTGTAGCAGATGTTCCGATTTCAGTAGGTAATAATAAGAGATTGGAAATCAATTTTTTTTTCATACATCACGACGAGGCAAGATGTTTTCAAAAGCAAACATGAAGGTCAATGTTAGTTCGATGGTCTAAGGTCGAGGATGCACAGAGATAAGTTTGATTATTTCGCTATTTGTGTCACACTTTACTATCTGCGTGTAATTGGACTTCTGATAACTGATTTTGATATATAATGCGGTCAAATTGCATTGAATACGACTTTAGACCCTAAAATTATTTTTTAGCTTTGTATGGAATATTTTACGTTCCATTTATTGAATAAGAGATATGTCGAAAACGCACATTTCTTCTGTTCTTTTCTGGAATTACGATTATACGAACACGATTAACAAAACTTACTTAAAACTTGATACGATGCATCATAGCCAATGGTTATCTATTGTGTTGGCTTTAATATTAATATTTCAAAGCATTTTCAAGACTATTTAACATTGTTCGCTCTTAACTTTTTGCTTTAACAGAGAGGAAACTTTGTGTCGATGAAAAAATTTTTTTTCCAAAAAATATGTATCTTCAGAATGGATGATTTTCAAGCTTAAAAATTGATTTTATTCGTTTTTGTGGATTGGGGACTGAAAATTTTTTTATACCTTGAGAGCTGTATATTTTTTCTAAGCATTTGGTTAATAATTTTTGAAGATATTTTAGTTTTTCGGATTTTTAAGTTTTTTAAAAATATTTCTAATTAAAGAATTGTTTGGTGGATTTTGACATTTGACGACTCATTTTATTTATATTTTTGATATCTTTCAAAATAAAATTTTTTTTAATTATCATTCTTCAACGTCTGGTAAATTAATATTCGTTTAAAAATTTTTGGTTATGTTATAGTCAAAGATTTTTTTTTTATATATTTAACGAAATATTGTATTAAATAGTTTAATTATAAAAGAATTATAAATATAACATGATAAAAACATATCATATTCTAAAGAAGTATTGGATAAAACAAAACATAACTAAAAATAGATAAATAAAAAATTTGTATAATCTGTTTTGCCTGTGAGAAAATATATTTATACTGTATTTAAGTAACTTTTAAATAATAAGAAATTTAATTTATCTACAATAATTAATAACATGCTTACTGTTACATATTTTTTATATATATTTTCTTGATTCACAAAAGAATTTTAATTTTGCGTATATCAAATATTAATTATTGTACAATAAGTCTAATAACTTCTTTGAAAATTTCGCTACAGATTATTCGTCATAAGTGTGTTTTTCTAAATTACGGAGATCTCATGCCAATTATTATTAAAAGACATTATGTCAGCAAATTCAGATGTGCATAGTCAACGGAGCCGTTAATATCGTACGAATCATAGCATACATTGTGTAATGAAACCTGCGTATATCGAACCTCGTTATTTTTTGTTAATTTTTTTTGATATCCCAATCGTCATCTATTTCTTAGTTATTCTGACAAGCATTCTTTGTACTTTTTCTGATTTTGACTGACACATGTCCACCCAAGTTTCCACTATAGCAATTTCCTATAATTACTATTATGCAAGTTTCGTTAAATGCGGAAAATTTTTTTATTTAGGCAATTAACTATACAAATACTTTTGCTCTAACAGTACAAACATAAGACAGTAGAAATTGACTATTGAAACCTACTCTCAAGCATTACATTTTTGTTATTAATAAAAGTTGTTGAGCTACATTGTTTTTTCGTTATTTTTAACTTGCTAATATCTTATGTGTAAGATTTAACCGATTTTCATTAACTTCATTAAGGGGTATCCCCTTATACTGAATACTTATATTAAGCCTTCTTAACGTCAGTTTTATTTCATCGATACTATTCATAGAGTAAACATGAGAAACTTTATAGTAAAATGAATGTTATTTAATTACATTTAAATGTTACCATTGCAATAAATTTTAATTATCAATGTATTTACAGTTATTTAAGTTGAGAAAACAAATAAGAGAAAAAAATCGTTTCCTTAACAAGTTGAACAAATATGTTTCATATACGTCAAAGCTTATTACATTATTAGTGTTAAAATGTTCAGAGTAATATTTTGATTTTGTTTTCTTCAATAGTCATCGATAACGTAAAATTTCGAATTTTGGCAATGACATGTGGAGTTAAACTGAGAGAAGTTACTGTGTCCATACAACAATATAATAATTTAGATAAACGAAGATAAAATACAGCTACCTGTAATGATCTTGTATTTGTTGACTATAATTTTGAACTTCCTATAGAAAGGGATATTTGTATTTATTCTAAATATGACAAACCCATTAATATTCAATTTATAAGTAAACATGTTGACCCCATTACTTATCCCATAATATTTCTTGCGAGAGGTTACGGTTGGATACCAAGTATGAAAAGTAATGATAAAAAAAAATAACATTTCAATATTACAGTTTTACTCATATAAATTTAGCGTACATAGTGATTTTATTTCTTCCTTGAATTTGGGAAAATTAACTCAACAATTTCTTTTCTAACAATTCAATTCTCAACTTATTTTCCCATCCACTGTTCGCACCTTTCCGAAGGCCGGTTTCAGGACCGACCGACCGGGTGATGGTCTTACGAGGGCGGTCTTTCTATGAACGGAAGACAACCCTCAAACTAATGGCGGACCACCGTGTTTGCCATGCAGGCCTGGGTGGGGAAGTAATCTGAGGTAGTGCAGACGAGGACTGAACCACCTATGGATTCCGTTAACGGCAAGACGGTATACCGGGCGCTTAGCCAGCATCGGATCCGACGAGTGCATTTCGTCGCGTGATGCTTGGCGGAAATTCTCCAGAGAGCTGAACAACTTGTTCGGAGTGGGAAGCTCGAGAGAGTAGAGGTGAGCTAGCGTGATAGACCGTGCTATATCCCGACGTGATGTACCGGCATGTATATCCGGCACCGCTTACAGACATGTGTTGAGGTCATGCCAGCTGCCCCCATAGACGGGAGAATCCAGGGGATCGTTCTCATGCCCGAACAAATCTTATTTGTTTCAAAATGGACCCAATAAACGAAAAAAAAACAAGGTGCGAGGCTGGCCAACAACAATCTATTGCTGGGAGTTGAGAAGGAGTAGGAGCAGAAGAGGAAGCACGTCAAGCTATGAGAGCACCATCAGCGGCAGCGATAGCCTAGACAGCGTCGGTCTAGGTGACGATACCGACAACCACCGATAGGAGGAGATCCCGAAAGTGGACAAGGCGACGGAGAAGCAGAAGAATATCTCCGTCGTAGTGAAAGATTGCTTGAAGGTGAAGGTGAAAATATTAAAGAAGAAGAAAGGTGCTAACAGCGAACGGGCTCCTACAGTTCAATCGAGCGTAGCTAGACGCTCCACCGGCTTAAGAGCATTGCAAAAAAATTAATTGAATTAAAGGATGCATGCTACTTAGCGAAGAAGGAATTAAATAAATATTAATAATGTTTAGACTGGTTGATAGTGTCAAGATGTTACAAGTGTCTCGGCTACGGACATTACCACAGCTGATGGAAATGTGGCGAGACCGGATACCGGGCCAGGGCTTGCGAGGGCTCCAACCTGCTTCCTCTGTCCAGCACAGAGAGGCAAAAGTAATACAATTGGAAATCCATGGCATAGAAGAAGAAATGATGGCAAATCAATTAATTTTAAAAGCAACAGAAAAGCAGACCATAGGTTTATAGTACCTTATCATCCATATTCATTATTAAAATTTAATAGTCATATTAATGTTGAAGTATGCTTAACTATAGTTTCATTAAATGTTTATTTAAATATCGTTATATAAAGGACATGAGTGTGCAATAATTTAACAATTATTGAAAATTCTGTAAAAAAACGCATTGTGGTCAAATTTTCAAATTATGTCATTAACTCGTAATTTACGAGTTAAAAATAAAGATACTAAATTTACTGATTGGTTATTGAACATTGGGAATGGTAAGTTTTGAAATCAATTTGAAATATCAAATGAAGTAGTTTTAATTCTAAAGGGTATCCCTGAAGACGATGGTCAGGTGTCCAGGAACACCCCAAGGACGGCGAAACATCAAGAAAATAATAAGGTAATAAAAAAGAATTAATCAGACAAAAAAGCTCCATGAAATCGAGATAAAAAGGGATATATATATATATACTTGATCATTTCAGCACACAACTAAAAATTTCAACTACCTAATATTAAAAGGCATATTTTTGATCCAATGCCAAGTTTATATTTTTGATAAATAGAATTTAATTTTTTTGATTATAATTAATTATTGAATATTATAAAAATCATATTTCGAATTAATTTTTAACTATTTAAATATCTAGTGTTCGCATTGCTACCTAAATGTATTTACTCTCCTTAATAAACACTATTATTGAAAATATGAAAATATTTATAATTTCTGAGAAAGTATATAAATAAACGTCAACCTTTCAATCCTTTTGTGTAACCGGTTTTCTATTCATTGGTATTTAAGAGTTTTTGAAGTTTCTGATGATAAATCCAAAGTTCGTTTTTGTAAATTCAATGTCGAGTTTAATCTGACTTTTTTATTTTAAATTTAAAAAGAATTTCATAAGGTTTCGAAGAATTTCTATCAAAATTTCTTGTAAATATTTGCATATATTTATACATTAGCATTTATGTGAATGAACTATGTTTTCATTTATAAATAAAATAATTAAGAAAAGGAAAGCGTTATTATTCCTGGATAAATTAAATTAATATTTAAGTATTCATTTATTCGTTTAGTTCTTGATCTTTGTGCAATAATTGCAATTTTTTATAAATAAGAATGTGAAGCATGTTTAATTAAATAACAGTTTGTATTATGAATTTATTAATATGATTTTATTAACAAAAACCGAGTTCTTTCAGATTGATTATCTTTTCCTTCACATGAACTAAAAATGGTGAATTAGAAAATTTTACTTTGTAATATTCTTAACGCTTTTTCTAGACCTGTGATATTGAAAAATCGACTACTATAAATGCGTTTTTTTAATTAATTACAATTTATTCTTTACTGAAAACTTATGATATATGCTTAAAAATTGAGGTTTTCATTGATAGTGTTCTGCACTTTTTATTTGTCTTGCGACTTTTCTTAGTGTATAGGATAATTGATCTTATTTTAATATTATAATTAAATCTGTACTTTGCTGTGAGATTAATTACACTAGTATATCTTTGAAATGATTATTCATAAAAATGTTCTATTTATAATCCCATATTATTATAATTTCTACATAATAAGTGTGTAAATTACTTGAGTTGATAAATCAATAAAGCAGTTAAATTTTTTAAAGCTTGAAAATGTACGATTACTTAAATCTCCTTTTCACTTGTTATAAACAACTATTAAAATACCTGATATAAGAATTTATAGTTTTGGTTTAAAAACAATATTAACAATGCGCTAGTTATTCATAGTATCATGAAAATCATTCAATTAACAAGTATTTGTTTACGAAGTAAAGGAATGGTAATAGACAGATTAAAAGTGCAAACAATAAACATAAAAAAGTGTTTATTACCGGAAAGGAAAGCAGTGTTACCGATACGCTTTGGCAAGTTAATACGAAAACAGATATATGTTTTCAGAGCTTATTTGTTGATTTGGTGTTGTTGATCATCTGAGTTTTTTATTCAATTTATAGGTTTGAAAATTCGATATTTTCATAAATTTGAAATTTTAAGAATTAGCCTATGATTTTATTTTATATTACTCGTACGCCTACGGAACAACTTATTTATAATAAAATGTAGTTAAAACGATGTTGTATCTATGCCAATGATTTTTTTACTATTATACAAATTAACATAACCGTGTATTGTTATAAATCACTTTCTATTCGTACTATTACGTAAAATGTAGATGAATAGTTTAAAATACGATGTGAGGGTCATCTCGGGTCACTTAACTTCGCAAAATCATGTGTGCAGGTGATTTCGTGTTCGTGTTTTTCAATTCGAAACCACAAAATCGTTTCAACGATAGTAATGAAATCTCTTAAAAATATTTTGGTTAATATAGACATATATTGAAAACGAAAAAAAATTCTATAAAAGAGTTCTATTTTGATGCTTATTATCTCAGTTCAAAGGATAAAGAAATGAATTTTGAATAAATATTTTCATACGGTATTCTACAATAAATAAAGAAGTAGAAAAACTTTTACAATTTAAAATTGAATTTTCCACTAAGGAGTAATTTTATTAAGAAACTGTCGTCAAGGGCTTCGTTTCTAATTACGTAAGAGCACGCCACATATTTATGTCTACATATAAATATATTAACAGCCTAAAATTTACATGCTTTTTCTCGTGCATTAAGGTTTCATGACTAATTAAATGAAATAAAAATCGATAATCAATTAATGATAAATTCATAATCATCGTTTTAGAAAAAAAAGTTAGGGAGCCATTTTTAATCATACGATATTTAATTACGTGGGAACAGTTACTGATCAGAAAACAAACCAGTTTTTGATAAAAATTTAGCATTTAGAATAAAAAGTTCCAAAAAGTAATGAATGCCGACTATTACAATATTAAAAATGTAATATTGAAAATGATTAAAATCCTGATCATAGATCCCGTCCGAGGCCTATTGTAGCTCGGTTGACAGAGCAATGGGCTCGTAATCTGATGGAGATCCAGGGTTCTAAGTCTCGGTCGATTGACACAAGCACGTCTGTAAAATATGAGATGTGTTTTGGTTTCAAACCCACCGTAGACCTCTGTCACTAATTAGCACTAATTAGGAGCATAAATAAAGTGAAGTTAAATAAAAAAAAAATTATCCCGTCCGCGCACGTTATCCGTAAATATCGCTATCGACAATATTAAGTAAATAAAAACATAGTTCACACATGCATACATAGCTAAATATTGGAAGTGAAAAAGATGTTTCTCAATTTAGTTATATAAATATAATTAAATTTTAAAAAGGTATCAGATTTTAGTATGAAAGAAGATGATATTTAGTAGCAAAGACTGGATAGATATACATTTTTTTCTTGAATATGGTTAAAATACAAAATTATAAACAATTATAATTCATATCTATTATTATTTTTATTCCATTTATATTAAAAAAGTTAACTAGTACATTTAAATGTTATTAATAAATTCAATTAATTATATCAATGGGATTCATTATATTTTATTTAAATTTTCATGCCGAACTTGCTTTCAATGCACTTTAAATTTCAATTTTACGTTAAATTCATACAAATATACAAATATATCAGAATATGAATTTTTCATTTATCTCTTTCACCAGAGAGTGTATTTTTGTTGCAAAGTATTTACGGTTTACTTTGCCTCGATAGAAATGTAGGTGTCACCAGAGAAAGCTCGTAAACGATATATCGCATGAATGATTTATCAATGCAGTAATTTGAAATGTAAAACACTTACGTACAACGAACACTTAATCGATTCTCTTATCGCCAATAACACTCATCGCTATGCCGTTGTTCAACGATTCTACACGGACTTCTTGACCAAACTAAATTTTCCTATAACGACGAATAGAATTTGACAAAATTCAGAAAGAGAAGACGCAACCGGCGTGTATAGCGAAAAGCCAAGCTAAAGGATCGCGGCGTCGGCGTCGGTGGCCAAGAGCAAGCCAAGTGTCGCGTATCACTGACAAACACTCACAGTTCTAGGCTCCTTCGACCAAGATCTGTCCACAATGTATCTTCTCTTTTTCTCGCGGCTTTCCTATATATTCCACGCGAGAGCGGTCCGAGGCTAACTACACGCGAGTGAATCATGTAGTGAGGCTCTCTCACGGGATACCGAGCGACCAGAGTCTGTAAGCTATACTATTGCTGCCGCTACTGCTGCCAGTGCTGCTGCTGCTCACCGACGCGCACACGCACGTTAAGAAATGTGGGAATTTGCAGGTTCGCGATGTGTAGGAAACGAGTCCAAGAGTGTGTGTCTGTGTGTGTGTGTGTGTGCGCGCGCGCGTGCGGACGAACACGGGATCGGTGTACTTTATTGAGGAAAACGTGCAGAATTTCTTTCTTTCCTTCTTCCATTCTCTCCTTTCTTTTTAATTTCCACGCGACACGCAGCAGCAGCTAACCGGACGAGCGAGCCAATGTCCCGAAACCAGTTTTGTATAACAGATGTGCGCGATCGCGATCGCCGGCGCTTTGCCTCGATAAGCTCGCAGCTTTTTTTTCTGTTACTCCATCCGCACAGCTATTGGCTGCGGTCCGCGTCCCTGCCTCCATCGTATTATACGTATACACTCTCTTTCCTCCTTCTGTCCTTTCATATATATCCGCCATCCTCGACGTGCTTATATGCACGATAATTTCGTCCTTGTCCTCCACCTTGAAACTTTTGCACCTTCTCGCCCGAGCTTGTCCGAAGTGAGACGACCTTATCCCAATGTCCCCGCGCACACTTACACACATGATTGAGACTGGTGGAACGAGTACATGTATATGAAATATATATTTCTATACGAAATCGCCCACGCTGCAAGCTGAGTGCACTGAGCGAGTATGCCCTTGCGCGCGCGCGCGCGTGTGTGTGTGTGTATGCGTGCTGTGCATGTATTAATGCGTTTTTCGAACCGCACTTGGCGCGTCTGTTCTCTTATAGCGGCCATAATGTATCGCATTGCAAATTTCCGATGTCAATGACTGGAAAATCGCGTGCACTTCGCGATAAAATTTCTGCAATCCTTGTAAAATTTCATGTGTGTGTTGTGCTATTAAAATATGTTGATAATATACAGTACTTAAAATCGAATAGGGTCAAAATTTTACCTTTTAGTTATAGATCTGTATCAAATTAAATAATTATTTTTTAAATTGACTGGTAAAAAATGATAAAAATACGGAAAAATGTGATTATGATTAAAACGATTGCAAATTTCTCCTTCGTTATTTTAATGTTTTTATATTTACTTTAATGTTCACCTTTATGTAACTATATTGATATATTGTATAATGCATATAGTTAAAATTGAATTTTTTTTTTTCATCTTTTATGGTTATCATATATTAACAGTTCTGTATATTCATACGCGTCAAATCTGCTTAATACTAACTGCCTTTGAATTTAAAATTAATCTGAAATCGAGTAAAATTATTTGCATTGATAGGGATCAAGCAAGCACGTAGACAATCAACGTATTTTCCAACCATTCTTTTAATATCAAAATAAGCACATGTCTGCAATAATTTCTTCGCCGTTGCAGAAACTACAGTTATGTAGTTCATATCGGTAATAGTCTTACAATTAATAAAAGCGTCCAATTTTATTATGACTCTTCAACAAAGTTATTTTTCGATGATCTTCTTTAGAATAAGCAACTTTTTACTAGGATTGTATAATGAATTAATGGATCAAAATAAAGCTCTTCAACTGTTTAAAAAGCTTTCAATGATTTCATTCTTAATTGAAAATGGTGTAATAAGCATACTTTTTAACACTATTTTTTTACAACTTGCATTCGGAGAATTCCAGAGTAATTTGATAATATTTTATTATGCTATGAAAATAAAGATAGTAATATTGCGACAATGAAGGGTGTACAATAAAAAACTAATCATTAAAGAACCGCGAACCGCAGTTAACCGCGAACTCCTGATTGAAATTCCGGCAATAAATTGTAATGCTTGATACACATTACTTGAATCAAAACTGTATCTATTTATAAGAGAGTATTAAAAGAGAATAACATCCAGTGAAGTACCTATATTTTTTAATCTGACTAATTAGCATTGGAAAATGTTTTCTTCCAATTAACTACAAATGTTATGCTAAAGATTTCGGAGTAGAATTTTAAAACTATTAATATTGAATATATCGGTTTATTAAGACAATTTTTTACAGTCTACTTATAACATTGTTTACTTACTAAGAATCATATGTATTTATGAATAATATCAAGTGTACAAATCTTAGTAGAACAATAGAATATTCTAGATAGTTATGCGACTCATCCGCTTACGCCCAAGCGGAACTTCTCATACGTATGATTACAGATAAATAGCATGGAACAGAGAAATGTTTATACAACGTGAAAGATACAATGCAGCACTTTTGAATTCAACTTACTTAGAGCTGTATATAAAGAACTAGATACAGTAATTGACTAAACTTTTTAGCGTTTTTTCTATCCATATTCTTGTAGACGGGGTTAAAATAATTTGTAATAGTCATTTTTGTTAAGAGACTACATTTTTATTCACGTGGAATTAATATTACAAATATTTATGCTGACAATCATAGTCATCGTTACAGGGTTGAACATCAAGGAGAATACAAGACAAAAATAGGTAGTTTCATAATATCAAATTAAATAATAAGTTTCAGTTCTATTTTTTGCTGTTCCCTGCGAGTTTTATAGTATAAGTGTACTCAATAAAATTTCGAACGTCGAGGTTGAGAGTATGCTGGAAAAGTTATGCTAAATTAAAGAGGTATCTCGACCAATTAATTAAAAAAAATTTGTAATACTATATCAATACTATTTTTTCATAATACGAGGAAGTTTAATCTTATCGGTTTTCTGCATCACCCATTACGTCAGTAATAAACGTCAAATTTTTCATAAAAATTTTAAACTTCATCTGAGTTGCGATATCAACGGAATGTCAAAACAACAGTAGTTCGTAAATCGTAACTTCGTAGTTAACAAATCGTACGCGCCAATTGCCTTTGCAATTTGTTTCAGACCGTCGAGTGAAGTTGTCGCACTTCGCTCGGAATCCTTATGCGATAAACTCTACCAACTATCAGTTTAGTGACAAATTATATCCCGCACTTCCGGCAACGACTGTGAGTAATAAATATTTGTAATATCAATTACACGGGAATAAAATTATTTTCTCTTAACAAATACGACTATTCCAAATTAAATTAACCCCGTCTACAAGAATATGGATAGAAAACACGCTAACAAAATTTAGTCAAAAAATAATTTTTTATCTGTTTAACAAATAATTTTACACCGATTTTGACTTTACAGTTGAATTCTGCTCACAAAATTATGTCGAATGGGACTTAATGCATCTATTTTGTTTCTATTTAGCTCTGAGTAAATAGAATTTAAAAGTGCTGCGTTGCATCTTTATCACGTACTACCATACTTTTTGTTGATTCTGGCAGCTGGAATATTTTATTTATTGGTATGACATTGAAGTCTCAATCATCTTTTTGCTCATTCAAGTTAATTAGACGATCGTTTTACCAGATAATAATATATTTATAATTTTTTTGCTCAAGTCGGGCACTACTGAGGAAACTGTAATTTATTCGGCAGCATTAGTAACTAATTACTGCTTTATTTATTTGTAATATGTATGAATACAATAACATTAAAATATTTAATTTTTGTTAAAAAAATATTTTATCGATGTCAAACAGTAAATATATTATTGATATATCTAGCAAACCTAAAGCAGAAATAAAATCTTAATTTTCAGTAGTTAATTTAATCATATGAGAAATGATTCATTGGAGTATGTGTATAAATGAGTTAATTTGAATTAATCTAAAATAAAAACTTATATTGTATGGCTAAATAAAACATTGATATTTTATGCATATGTTTTTTTACAACTAATTTACGTAAGTGAAGACCTCGTTAGAATAATCGAGGTATTAGAAGGTAGTGAGATTTCTGCACATACAGTGATTTCATCTAGTTCTGAGTCTCAGTCTTTATGGCAAATCATCCGTGGTATATTCGCATAGATTGATGAAGATAGTTTATTGGCCAAAATTTTTAACGGGTAATAGATTTTAAATCTATCACACCCTTAGTCAACCGAATATTTACACCTGACCAAATAATTATCTTGCTGTTACCTGTGGTAAAGTGTTAATAATTGTATAAATATTATTAATACATGTTTTAAAACAGAAATTTAAACTAAGATATTAATTGTATAAGCCATATAAGAATGTAGGTATAAGAAACAATTTATAGTTAGTTTATCTCTCTGGTTTATGTTTCTCTGAAACATATCGTAAGTTCGTATGTTATAAAGAATCATCAACTCGACCTTTTTAAGATATTTTTCTGCGAGAAAGAGGATCAGTTTTTTTTAAATTATACATTTTTTATCACTATAAGAAATATTATAAATGCGTAAATTGCTTTTTCAATTTTACTAAGGACAAGTATGGGCATTCTTTAAAGATCAAGCTTGTAGATTATTCTTATAATTTTTTATTTGAAGCTTAATAATTTTATTTAAAACATTCTGAATGCATGTAATGAAAACATTCTTTTATTCAATATTTGTATGTAAATCCTGTCTTACAATTTTTATTTGGCTGATGTCCTTGAACTAAATAAGAGTATAGCTATTTGGAAAACCAAAATCGTCAAAATAAATATGTATGTTAATATAAGTTCTTATACAGTCAAACTTTTATAAAATAAAACTATGATTCAATACATATTTATAAAAGCAATAATCATAGCACTATTGTATTTCAAAATATAAGAGAAGAGAGAATGTTATGACTAATATCATTTTTGTCTTGGCTATATGAACTACGGGTTCTACGGGTTTTAAAAATAAAAAAACAATACAAGTTTTAACAAAATCCATGACGCAGAGATTTGATTTTTCTCAAAATTGTATATTAAGCTAATGCTATTGACAATTTTAATGACCAAATCAAAAACTAAAGTTTTATGTTTGCTCAACAATAGTCAAGTATATTATATTGTGTAACTAGCGTTATTAAGAGTATTATTTAGATACGCGGTCTGTTACAAAATTAAATTTTCTGATCATCTTCAATAATCAAGTGTAGAAAAGTACTTTTTCTGATTTTAGATTTATTTTTAAATCTGAGCTACCTATGCTATGAAACTAATGCATGTAATGTATTTGACCTTTCTGAGAAATAGTCAATTTATTTATTTATATATTTATATTTATATATATGTGCACATATAAAATAAGATGGACTAGAGATTGGAATTTAAATACCGGTTTTACCAGAGTCGAGATTGAACCTTTGATTTTCTCATAAACATACCGGGTGTCTTGAATAAAATAGTAAAATATAATAGTATATTTTTCAAAGAAACTAGATTTTTTCTATTTTACTTGTAGAATTTGTTATTCAAGGTAATACTTCTATATAGTCTACTAAATTTTCGTATAAAGCAATTAATATGTGTAAAATTAAAATTCTTGCTTTTGAAACTGTAATTATATAAAATTATTACTCTAGAAATACCGTTCATTATTTGCTTTATGCAATGAGGATGATGTAAGTTTAGCAGACATAAAACGATGAATCATTGCTTTGACTATAACTCAATACGAATACATCTTTTTGTTTAAAGTATTATAACTGCAAAATTGGTTCGTAATGTTTGATCCAGATATAAAAGATAACGGAGTGGAATGTTTTCCTCGAAGATGGGCTCATCTCTGCGTATATGCAGTTAAGTTACAAAGCTAGTCAGAGGAACTCAGTTAATCCAGTCGCCACTCGAAGGAATACGTGCATGTTTGTAGGTCACCGCAAGCTTTTATACCCGGTGCGAAATTCTCACCACATCACGAACGTTATTAACCAATAGTAAAAAGAATGAACATTAAATTTAAAACTTATTGCATGCAGAAATATTAAATTCTGATAAAGTTACAAAACTTTCAAAATTCATAAGCCAAAATTTAGACCCTCTACTAGTAAGACTTTTGAATTAACATTTTTAAAATATGAATTTTCAAATGTTAGCCTAATTTTAATTGGAAATCCTATAAGTCAAAGAAGTAAGTAATGAATAGTAAAATGCATGTTAGTAGTTGTAAATTATTGTTATGAATATACATTATCATACTTAACAAGATTTATAATATTTCGAAGTATAAGGTTTAGATAATTTTCAAAATATAAGAAATATTTCTACTTATTCAAAACTTTTATTAATCACACGGTATCAAAAATAGATTAACCATGGTTCTGCAGAAGCACACATATCGATCTCTATAAAACAAGGAATGTATTAAAAATAAGTTAAGACTTCATTTTTAATACCATCCCAAAATCTAAATGAATTGATCAGTCATAAATATTGTAGTCACGCTTACTTATTTATTTTGAACCATAAAAAGTATTACTGAAATGGTTTTGATTTACTAATATTTTATGAAATGAAATAAAAAGGTATGGTAAACAGCCCAATTGATATCCGCTTTTTTCACTGGGCAGAGTACCCTATCGATACACAGAAGTTCACATATATCAGATACATATAAGCTACCTTGAATCTGGAATATTCAGCAATTCAAAATTTCGCAATAATAAAATACGCTATCACAGCTACAGCAGTAGAAGTAGACTCAGTTATAAAGTACTGCACAATTTTTGTAAAAAGATTATAGAGATTCCAATTAATTTAAAGGTTTTGATTTGTTGTAATCTTTTTATCATAATTTATTATTCAAAATTCATTATATTTTTTATTAATCACACTGTGCATTCACGTGCTTAAATGGCATTTGCAATGCGAGATGTCAAGGATTACCATGGCTTTGGTTGTGGTATCACTGTGGATAAACTCACAAATACGAATTTTTTCGGGTTTATAATAAATCAAACAACTTTTTTTTATGGAAAAAGTAATAAATTGTGCTATTCAAACTGAAGACATTAATAGTGTTTATATTGCAAAGCATCATCTCGCTTTAGCATGTTTTGCACACGATGTAATAGAACGTAAATTAATACACCATGGTTATTTATACATTCCACACACATATTGCCTACATAGATATTGCGTAGGAATTTTTATAAATAATTGATTTTCAATGAGCACAAAGAATGTAAATATATTTCATACAAATCAGCATAATAATAATCACCGGTAAAACATTCATTTTTTTTTAAATAAATAAAAAGGATATAAAAATTACTAGCAGGATCAAAGAAAGAAAAAGTTTCTTTAGAGTAAGAACCTAAACTAATTCCTTATCTTTTTATTTTGACTTGAGCACATAAAAAAAATGATATTTATAAAGACGTAAGTTCATTTCCAAAAAAACATGTAATTAATTTCGAGAGTAATGTACAATTTATTGCACATATGGTACACGCTGGCAAAATTAGTTAGTAAAGAAAATAATCAATGACATGTACTTTAGATATAATAATTTTAATCATAAATTATTATGATTTTTTGTTTAAAGCTTCACATTCGTAATGATATTCGTTATACGCAGAGCAATTAAGACGTATTTATATCACCGCTGACAAGGCATATGACTTATAATATTTAATAAAAAATGCAATTATATCGTTGTTTGGATTCCTCTTCTGAGCAATAAATACTGTTTTAAAGGTATGTAAAAACTCGACTTGAAATTATGTACGGTAGATATAGTAAAGTGAATATTATAAATACGAAACATCTGCTTCTTTTTATGCAATCATAGTTTTAATCACCAGATTTATTTATATTATTTTTATGCTTTCAAAGTTCAGAAAATCTTATTTGTGTTGTTATTTGATATTTAAATCAGAATATTAAAGAAAAGTGGTGACGAATCGGTTATCTCTCACCAATATTTTAACAAAAACAAAATTCGTTGCTGATCAGTTTCAATTTTGCAAAGACCTCGATGGAAAAGGCTTAATATAATAGAGAACAGTAGAACGGAAAGTGCAAAGATAAGGATATCCCGAAATTCAGCTAATTCGGTTAAAAAAACAGAAAGCACAAGCACAACTTCATCAATGGGATTATCTTTATTACTATGTTTTTGTTAATAAATCGTCCAAGGAGAGAGAGAGAGAGCAAACAGCAAAACGCGCTCGTCTTTTCTGCGGGATGCGACAAAAACACGGCGGAACAGTCGAGCGCGAATTGCAGCTAGTCTCACTTTCCGCTTCATCTCGAGTGGACCATGATGATGAGATTTACGTTCGGTGCACTCGAAGGCTTAAATTATCGTCACGCTTGGCGTCCTCGACGCTCCGTAGAGTATAATTCACCGGCGGCGAAAATGACGAAATTCAGCGTGTGCCTCCACATGCGGCCACTATGGCACTTTGGTGAGAATTTCTGTACCCGAGAACTGAGAAGGATAGAACGCACCGCCCGCGAAATTTAGGAGCGCGAAAAAAGCGCCTGCCTAAATTTATTCAAATGAATTAAGCCGTGTTTCAGATATACTCCGCTACGGAACTAGCCAAATGTATAGATATATACATACAGGCTCAAAGCTTGTCTGGACGATATTTTATTACCCTGTCGGCTGAATTATTAGATGGACATTAACGCATGTAACGCGCTTTTCTCTCGCAGGCCACCGAATTCTCGGGGAGCTGATGCTGCGTCACCATTGCTGTGTCATCACTAAGGTCTTTGCCTCGGTGTGCTCCGCAGCCGCTTAATCGTCTTCGTTATCATCTGCGAGCTGTAACATTTTTCCATTTCTCCGCTAGACGCGATTATTTTATTGGTATAAAAAAACACGCCGGACTGCGCGGTTCAGCAAGTGCGAGCATGCGTCACGGACTGTGTGATATGAGCTCTGTTATGATATGTTGTAATACACGGGGATGCGTTAGTAATATGTGGATGAATGCAGAAGCTACAGTATTCGTAGCTAACAAAGCAGTGCTTTTATTTTAAATTATTTTATATACTGCTCTTTTTATGCGAGGTATGAGAATGTTAAGATGCAAGAGCATTGTGATTTTAAGCAGGTTCCACTGCTGCGTCGCTAATCAAAGTTACACTTTCTACTTATCGTTTATTTGTGAAATATACTTTGTTATAAACGCTGCATAAATAATCTTACGCCAAATAACGATTCAATATTCGAATTAAACAATTGCATTTTGTCTTATTCCATACAGAAGTTTATTTGACGCATTTTTTCAGGTTATATGTACCATTTCTGTTTTCAGTCAAAAATATATCCTGACAGGGAGATAACTAGGGGTGTGGGTACTGGATTTTCTTGAACCTTTTCAGAGTTACATTTTGTTGAATAAGCCCTGGTAATTAAGATATTTACCACTCTTTATGCTTATGTACATCTATATAAATGATATACACTAATGCATGAAAGCAATATGGATTGGTAAATATCTTCACAACTAGAGTCTGTTCAGAAAAAAGCTGAGGTATATATTAGGTCTCATTATTTTGCTCAAAAAGTAGTTCCTGAGAGTTTCAAGAGAATTCAGGGCCCACGTCAAATTTTCATTACAAGTCAATTATTAATTCTTCTAACTCCCTGAAGATATTAATAAATTCTAGCTGTAAGTATTTATTAAAATTTCAATTTGAGGATAAGAAGACAGCGTAAGAAATGAAAGAGATGAACGCAAATGTTAAGAGATATACTTACCAACATTTGCAGTCTCATTCTATTTACGTTGGTATGCAAGAGCAAATGTCGCTTAGTATATGCGCATGAATTCGCCTTAAGCTTTGTACCTAGAACTAGGAAAATTGCTTTGGTCACGAAGCTTTAATTAAAGACGTACGCTATTCTAGTGAATGCATTGTTTTCTGAGTATAACGCATCTTTCATTGATAAGTTTCGTAAGAACGAAAATAGGAGAGATGGAGAAGACTGGCTTAAAGTAAGCATTAAAAAAATGTACTGAAAATTAGAAGAAGAAACTATATTGGTTTAAATAATATCCTGGCTATTGATCTAACCCTAAATCTAAAAAAATCGTATTAGCCAAGAACTGAACTATTTATCAATCATATATATATATCAATTTCATCATGGAGATAAGTTGAATTAACTTGCATGATGAGAAATAAAATTATTTTTAAATCAAAGGTAATTGCTTTGCTCTGACATTTTTTAATGTCAGTCACAGTAATTAAAACTGCTTTTTAATAAAATTTCAGAAAAAATTATCCATGAATTTCATGATTTACGTAATTGCAATCTAATTTTTAATAGTTTGTTTTGACAAGGTAGATAATAGAAGTTTTAATAAAAATTCAATCAAAAATAATTTCTGATTAGTTTAACCAATAAAGTCTTCTCAATATAAACTTAACGAACAAAAATTATACAATATTAATGTTTATACCAAGGATGCTTATAATAATAATTTAAATCTGCTCCAAAGAGTACAAAACAAGATTCTAAAGATAATATATAAAAATAAATTTGTCATAGAAAACCGTCCTATTAACTTAAGACAAAGTTTTGCATATGAGTCTTTAAAGTATCATTATAAGGAATTAAAAAATAAGTACTTATCGATACAAAATAATACAAGAAATAAAAGTATACAGATACCAAGAATAACTAAATCTATAAGTAATAAGAATAGTTATATTGCAGCCATTAGGCTATTTAATTCCTTGCCAACTGACCTCAAAAAACTTGAATTAACTAAAATGAATGCTAAAAGCAAAATTAAAAAATGGATAATATCAAAAGTCTAGTAATTTAGAAAATTATATATGAAATATATGAAATGTTAGATGAAATTTTGTTATTAATTGTTAATTTAGAATACTGTCTTAATTTACCTAGAGTATTAAGCATGTTAAATAATTGAAATTTTATAACGTACT
>UELU01141857.1:0-46950 GCA_900490025.1 Megastigmus dorsalis
GGGTAATGCAGATCGGTTGTACAATTATTACTTTTATAAATCAGTTTTTTAACAATAATCATTGTTATTTCATTTTCAAATTAAAGTTTAATTATTTTATAATTTTACTAAACGCTATTTTACTCTGTTTAAGTGAAAATAAGTCCAAATTTAACGTGGCACCGAGTGGCACCGCCCGAAACCAATAAATAATTACTAATAACTAATTCTGGCATAGTAACTTTGTTGCTTTTAATTTATTTGAAATTATCAATACATAAAAATATTTTTTTCTTATTACTTTTTTTCGCGTTTTGTTAATTATTTTAAATTTCCCTCTCTGAGAGAGCCGCTTTTGGCTACGCTGCACCTATGGTAGATAGATTATGTATGCGAGCGAAAGATCGATTTTGAATAGTCGGTATGGGACGTTTTTACACGGATTAATGAACCCCAAATGGACTTAATATAACTTAAATTATTTTTTTCATTTTGAATTTTATATTTATTAATAAAATAAGGTAACAATTAATAAAATATCTTTTCACATTATTTTAAAAATTAAGTAGAATCCACCCGGAATATACTCTAAAACCATCGTCAGGTCACGGGGCTTCCGGCTTGAAATACAGCCGGACCGTAAGCATATCATGAAAATCTCGCTACAATCTGGCTGATATATCGTTAAATTTTCTACCTCGGATTATGATTATGCAGTTTACATCTCACCAAAGTTTTACAGAGCTGTTTCGGTAAATACCTGAGAAATAGTGGTATTCAAAATGTTTGTATTGAAACAGAATTATTTGGTATCAATACTGTAGAACAATTAATAAATGGATCAAATTATACTAGGTGCGTAAAAGGGTTAACGTATTTAAACCATTAAAGCCCATGCAAAAACTGACCGGGATAGCAATAATAACTATGCCATCCTTTGCATAACTAAGAAATAAAATATACGTGTTTTTTCATTTGTGATTTGCAATTGTTTATGAAAAATTATTTAAAAAAATTACAAAAAAATTTTACATAAAAATTTTTTACATAATTACAAAAAATGATGACATAGTTAGTTTGCTGCTATCCCAGCCAGTTTTTGCTTGGGACTTGACATAGTCACTTTCACTCCCTGGAAATATCTACAACTGCGTCAAGTTAATGTCTAAATTATCATGCCTTAGTATAAATTTTTACGAAGTAGATATAGAAGATATAAGATAAAATAGAAGCTAATATAGAAGATATATTCAATGGCGATTTAGCATTATATTACCATAATAGTGACATTATACAATTCAGTGGAATTAATCAACAGCAACCACTATTCACTCTATAGATTAGAATTTGATTTACCATTTTATTTGAAGATGATCTATGGATTATATTATCTTCTTTGCAAAATTGAAGTTTTGAAGGTAAAACAAAACAGATATGTAAAATTCATTTCAAGTAATTCTCTGTAAACATACTCTTTTGCACACCTTTATTTAGTATATTTTATTATCCTAACAATGAGCATATTTATTTTTTCATTAGAACGATTTTATAATTCAGATATTATAGAGCAAGATGAAACGGGAAATTTTTTAGTTCCATAGTGCTTATTAAAATATCGTACAACAAAACTAACATTTTTTATATTTAAAAGTATTTATTTTCTGATATTTTCTTATTTATCATATTAACATTAATAAATAAATATTTCAATAATACGTACATGTTTACCAATCAATCTATTTTGAAACAAATAGTACAACTAGCTTCAATTAAAAATGTTATTAATAAGAACTGATATAATATATTGGCAATTTCTACTCTTAGCTTTACTAAGAAAGGTAAATATTTATTGATACATACTCTGGAAATTCTTGTGGTAACTCAGAGTAGTGTCAAAGTATTATCACTTGTTTCTCTGTCTTATCATTGAGGTTATTTGCTTCAGTCAGTAAGAGGTACTAATTTATTGATTTGCAAATTCCACCGCATGCTGTAGTTTTCAGTCCGGTATGAATGAGGTACAAACGTTGTATCTCGGTCGGTATAGATGATTTTTAGCTGTAGGTAACTTGACTGCTAACGATAAGAATTAATCAATAAGATTACTGCATTAACTACTGCGTGTAATAAAAATCTTTCTTTTTTTTTTGTATATTTTCAAATATATGCATAAAATTACTGATGTACAATAAACTGTAATTACATACTAAAGTCAGATGTAAAAAATGATGATTTTTCTAATATATAGATTATCCATTTTGATAATTATATATTACAGATTTTTAATTATCATTCTATTTCAGCATCTCGTTACAACGTAATAACGCCCTTTTAAGTTTTAATCGACTCAGCCTGGACTTCTCTTGCATCGATGTATTTGCTAAAAATGATTTATTCATGAATTTCAAATGAACTACATTTAGTACTGATGTACACTTTTGTAAATCCTAATAGAAGTCAAAAAACCATTATAAAACGAAGTAAATGACTAGAAACCCGCTAGTCAAGGTCAGTGATGGTCAAAATGGTCAAAATGGTCAAAATCAAATAAAGTTTATAGTAAATGTTCAAAAAATCATTTCATCTTGGCAAAATCTTCGTGAAAAATGGTCAATTTCTATTAGGAAAATGAAATTAACCATAATAAATAATACTCACTAGTAAAGCATTGTAGGAACTAGAAGGATCAAAACGGACATCGTAGTTGTCGCAATAACTCCAATAACTATCCAAGCAGTCGTGGATGGATCTTCACTAGGCTCGATTAACGTTGGGTTCTATAATTATAACAGTAACACTAATATTATGATATTAAATCATGTTTGCATTCAAAGGTATGAAACAATTTCAATTATGTGTAAACATTTGACAATAATCAAAGAAGTGTGATGATTTAATTAGAATCCTACTGATCGTTATTGGTATCTATACAATTGAAGGTACTTTATTTAGAATCACTACATATACCAAAATTCTAAGTCATATTTTTTCAAAGTACTATTGACGTGCTTGACGAACGATTGAATTTAGAAATTCTGCATAAGCTTGCCTTGGAATTCAATAAGCTTCTTAAAAGTACTATGGTTTCACTTCGAGATTTTGAATTGTTTTCATGCAAAGATCTCTTTAAAAATTTATCTCATTAGAAAAATTCGCAGACCAAAAACGCCAATGTAATTTAAGCGAATTCTGAGAAAGTCAGAAAATATGTGCTTACTTAAGAATCAATAACAAGATTGCAAAACCAAATTTGCATACAATGATTTCTAGATTTTGAATTTGTCGATTGAATCTTTCTCATATTAGAAACTTTTTTATTTTACTACGCACTCATTACATATGAAAATATCTATATAAAATTTAATGTTAAAGCTTAACCGTATGTCCGTACGCATGCGCAATATAATTCCTAAGATTATTACATACTGCTTTAAAATAATGAATTAATAAAGTTGCATGATATTTGTTTCACTTCAGGGCTTGCGCAAAAAATTTTATGTCTAGTGATTGAATGAAAGTGGTTCATTTCAAAATATTACACCAGTTAATTACAAATAAAAAGTGTATGTGTGAAAGTGCAGCATTATATGTATTGTAAGCCGAAGAAGATTTGAAAATAAGTTAAAAATGCTATAGTTATTCTCTCTATTTTTCTGTTTTTCAATTTATTTTTACTCTTCACATAACTGTTCAGTATTTAATAGTTTTAAAATTAAGATTAGATAAAAATCCAAAAGAAGGGAATTTTGAAATATCTTAACCACATGGTTGTAAAATGATTTCAAAACATGAGTGGTGTCTCCACAAAATTTTTTAAGAAAACGATTTAAATATTTTGTGAATTTTTCTAGACTCGAGGTTTTAGCTTCTAACTTTAGAAAAAAATAAGTATATAGTTATAAATATGTATTTTCATGAATTTTTAAAAAAAATTTATTTAAAAAATAGGAAAGAAAAAATCAAAGTAAAAGAATTACATTTAACGCTGTATCTCAATTTTAAAGCGACATAAAGACCTAAAATTTTAAGCGAAAGTATACTTATATAATATCTATGAACGGTTTATTTGTGTAAGAGATTTGATCAAGGGCAATTTTCGCATGCTTATTTCGCTGAAGTGTTTGAGATCCACGAAACTAAACTAAAGTGGCAAATTTCCCATTCCTCATGTATTATCGAACATAATCACGTTTCGCAATGGAAACATTCCACAGGTTTCCTCCCCTGACTTATTAGATAATATGCCTGATAAAAAGCTTTCTATCAGGTAAACATATGATAATATAAATGAATATTGAGAATAATTCTTAAAAAACAATATGTATAGATACTAGTTGAACAACTTCGGTTATAGCTATAATCATGGAAGATGAACAAAAGTCACTGTCACAAATTAAGATTGCATGATATCGTTAAACTGAAGTTCGATCGCTTTAGGTCACCTAATTGATTACAGTCAAACAAAGACATTACAATCATACGTAATTCATTTAATACATAGTACAGTCTACTCATTCCTCAATAAAGGACAAAATCTTCACAAAGTCATCGCGCATTCTAATCCCCCTTTTAATCCGACTTAACGAGTTAATCCCGGCGAACCAGTCCGCGACAAGCAATCGAGGGAAGATCACAGTAGTCACTCAATCCTTACGATTGAATTCTACGGTTGTTCTGCGCCGCGCAAGATTTCCAGGGATGGGGGGAGGGATATAACGTAATGCACAGTACATTTCCCAAGAGATTCATATTGGAAGTTTGGCGTTGGTTGAGATTGGGGGTAGGGGCGCCGATAGCTCATCGACAGTCGGCGGATTGTTTAAAACTTAGCTCGTTAGCGTCGATCGCTCGGGCCCGAAAACGTACAAGCGTGAGCGAGCGTGCGCCCCGTCGTCGTCGTCGTCCTAGTCGCGTCTAGCGCGCATAAAATAGGTTAATCGCGCAACATCGAAGAGCTGCTGCTGCTGCACCGTTGCCGCACTCTTCGCCTTAAAGAGAAGCTTAACGCCGCGGGAACGCGCGTGCGAGCGGAAACTTTGTTTGGGTGTAAATTCTGGGGGAAAAGGAAAACTTCTGCTTTAACTTCCTCTCGTTCTCTCTCTCTCCCGGCCTTACCTCGACTCCTTATACTATGTACCCTTGTACTTCGTAAGAGAGCTTACTATCTGTCTTACTGTGTCTATGTCACTCTTGTGCCATGTTTGTATGCACATTCTTCGGCGAGTGCTCGCGCGTTTGACCTGGACTTGCACGAGCTTCGCTCTCATACTTGGTTTGTTTTTTATCTACTTTCGATGATAACTGCTGACTGAATTCAATCGTAAATTGATTATAAATGGTACTTGAGAATCTAGAAAAATAGTTCTACTAAGTAGTTTTATCTTTATTGATATCACACGAATATCGAAGCATTATTCATTTGTAGTAGTTACATATATATATTTGATACAAATTCAAGAATTAACTGTATTTCTTACTATATTACCTTGATAATAAAGAGGCTATAAATATAATCCTTTAAATAATGCTAACATACATTTTCAATGCGACATTAGTACGTAAAGAAGTGTATAACTTCATTTACTTATATCGCCATTGGAGAGGAATATGATAGGGATCTAATTAATTATGATCGGAATATAATAAAGTGTAATTAAAAGCGAGCTTGATCCAAAAAGCTCGCAATTATCTCGAATAATTAATGAATTCAATTTAATAGAAAACTAAGTGGACCAATGAAGCTTTATGCACACGACCCTTTTTCCGCCGTACCTCCCGAAAGAGTGCATTTAGACGAAATATGAATGTAGGAACCGTCGGAGTATTATTAATTTTCTTTGATGCCGACTTTTCGCCCCGAAATCTTCTTTCATTATTTACTCACTCCGTAAATACGCATTTAAATTCGAAATTGACGTCGCATAAATGCTTATCGCGCATGAGTATAATGTGTCTTTATTAAATCTTTTACAGAGTGATAATGAAGTGTAATTTTTTTTATTGAGATTCGCATTGATTTTATTTACATTGCTTATAGTTGTTCTAGTTTTTTCGTTGATTCAAAATATTTAATTTTTCAAGTACTCTTTAGTTACTGTCGAATTAAACCAAACGTTGCTCATAAATATATTTTTTCAAACTTTTTAAGTATTACATTTGGTTTATCAGTTTAGAAACTCTGGCACTACTATTAGGAATGCTTTTAATTATTTCTTCAAGTGCGTATAGAGGACAAATAGGGCAAACTAACGGCCGTTGTGAGTTCTACTCTTGCCCTAGTGGCCGAGTTCTTTGACGTGGACTTTTTGCACCTTGTTTGCCGCTCCTTGTGCGCGCATATTTAGCGACGTAAAAGTATGATGAAACAATAATTGAAAATTAAATCGTGTAGTTCTGTATTGTATACAAATATTCAATATAGATTGATTAGCTGGTTGTGGGGACGTCGAAACGATCGTTATAAGTATTGTGAAAGATTAAAGGCATACAACATACTTATCTTCAGATATAGATTTTGATAAGTCACTGACTTGATGTTTCGCTTTAATGCTTTCCGCTAATTAGAAGATCCTATCGTAGAAAAATGTCTGGTGTGACTCATTATATTATAGAAACTAGAAATTTATTAAAGTATTTAGTTTCTATAATATTTTTATGACTTATACTCGTATTATTGATCAAATTATCATAATCGAAGATTATTAAAAATCTTTCTGAAAGTCTTTAACATATTGATTTTCAATTCGTATGTCACATGAATCTCGATACGGATCCATTTTCGGATTTATCAGAATATCAATATAACGTCAACGTTACAAGATTGAAAGTATCGAATTCAAAAAAATCAAAGAAAGATATAATTCGCTTATATCGTTCGACCAAAAAGTAATTACTGAACCGAATCGCTTGCCACCGAATTTCATCCCACCTGCCTCGTCGTAAATTTAAATCCCTCTGAAATCTTACCGATATCCGCCAGGGACGAATGATCATATCCAGTTATCCGTGGCTAACGTATATCGAAACCGCACGCAGCAACGAAATACCGGAACACACCATTCAGTGCGAACCATTGACATTTGATAACGAACCGAACCAGAGGACGTGACATCTCTCAGCGAATCAACAAGAGAGATAGAGAAAGAGAGAGAGAGAGAGAGAGAGAGAGGTTTCATTGATCGGATGCACGCTGGAGTCACACGCCAAGGCAATGTTCAACGAGAGAGAGAGAGAGAGAGAGAGAGAGAGAGAGAGAGAGAGAGAGAGAGAGAGAGAGGGAGATCAAGGCTTGTGTAACACTTTCCGCTGCACAAGCCGCGAGTGATCCGCAGCTCACAAGGGTGTATGACTTCATGCTCGTAGCATCAGCAACAGCAGCGGCAGCTACAGCAGCGGCAACAGCACGGAACGGAGTTATTCTTGTTTACTGGTATGGCCTATGTTTATTGCCGGCCGATGTTCCACAAGAGTGAAATCACGCCGGGCCGGTAGTAATTTTCGGTATAACCGCGCTCGGTTAGCTATATAAGTATTCAATGACCCTGTGTGCATGCATGTGTGTGTGTGTCTGCCTCACCGATGATAAGATTGGTCTAAAGCGGGTATTACAGGCGATGCAATGACACCGTTACCTAAGTATATACGACGTAATTCACATAATATTGTTACTTGCCGATGCTTCAACCGCACTACTACTTAGAAATTAATGTTTGCATTTATGTTAGCCTGTTAATTACAGCATCCAGATATCGCTGCTCGGGGCAGCTAAGGAGTGCCAATGCATATTTGGATGCTATTAATTACTAATTCTATTGAATAAAGTTACTCCGGTGTACCGACTTGTGTGACTTTGTGCACCATGGATGATAAATATATATAAGATTATCTAATGTGGGCTAGGAATGATTGTAGACTGTCAGCGATTCACATGAGAATTCGATATGACCGCATACCAGAGTGACGCGACATTTTTATTTAAAATTAAATGTAAGTATATAAACTCTTGTCAAAGTACTAAGAATTACTTTAATTTCTTAAAGAACCGATTTCTTTTCTATGTCTCATGATCTGATTCATACAAATATAAGCCTTGATTATGTTTAGAGCTACATATTGAGGTCAAACAAGAAATTAGTTTAAAAATGTATCTAAAAAAACTATTGACGTACGTAATGATTTCGTAACACAATTTTCATACTTCGTGCAATGGAACATTGCACCTTATACAATATATTACCAAACGCGTGATTCTTTTGCTCAAAAAGACTTCATCTTAATCAACAGTCATAACTTGAAACGCAAAAACCACAATTAAACTCCATCCCAATTGTCTCGTAGAAAACCGTGAAAGAAAGAAAACAGAATAACGTCATCATCCGTCGTTCCTACTACATCTGCAAAAAAGGAACCACACACACACACACACACACACACTCTTTCAGATTCTAATGCCTCTAAAAATCTGATTAAGTCAAGTGTCACCCGAGTCTTTTCACCTATAAAAGCATTTTTCCCCGGCTACTGCAGCAGCAGAAAAGAACACAAGAGCAGCAGCAGCAGCACACGTGCACTACGCGGGCGCGCCAGCTCTAATGGAGCGCGACGCCGGCTCAAGGGTCATTCGCGCATAAAAAAAAAAAAAGAAAAAGGAAGTAAAGTCGAGTGCCCGAGCTCCCGCGCGTCTGGCTTATATAGAGTATATATATGTACCTAGTACTAGTAGTATATACCTTGTTTTCTTCAGCCCTGGAAAGTGTTGCGAACGCCAGTAGTAGCAAGGGAAGAGCCACCGAACACCGGCCACTCGACATTTTCATTTTTCTTCCGCTTTAGCCCGTATATATATTAACACGCGCTCGCGCGTATCCAGCACTGACTGAACTGAGTAACGCGGCTCGTGTACAGGAAAGTTGCTTCCGAGCTGCTTTATCGCCGGCCATGAGACTAGCCTTCTTGCGACTGATATAGCATTGGCCAAGTGCTGGGAGCTGGTCTGTGTATACATGCGTGGACTATTGTTTATGCTTGAATAGTAGGTTCACATGAGTCGACTAGAGGTGAGACGCACTGCTGTAGCCTCGTTACTCCTCGCGGGTTCTTCGTATTTGGAAGTGTGGAGGACGATCGGTGTGTGTGTGTGTGTGTAAGAGAGGGAGAGAGAGAGAGAGAGAGCTATAAGGTTTAGACATTGCTTTGTAATTTTAAGTGCATATACCGAATGCAACCGAGTGTGGATTAATCGTTTGAAGCTCGACTTCTGTCTTCCTATGTTCTTGCGAGTGTTCTCGTCTACTACCTTTCGTACACTTTGCCCTCCTTGGATTTCGCACGAAATAGAGTTATAGCTTATTAGTCGAGATTCAGTATTGGTGTGAATAAAGTGAAATCTGTTTGATAAAATTTTGCGATTGTGATATTATAATTGATTTAAACTACATGAATTCTTTTACTGATTAACGTTTTAGCCACTTGAAATGTAAATTTTCTTGTATCAGTATTTATTGTCAGCTTATCTAACGATTTCCGCTTCGTTGACAGTTGCTTTTCCAAATTAAAAAAATGTCTCTTTTTAGGAAATTGTAATGAAAATATGAGTTGTGCATAACGAGGCTGAACTTTGGACACTGCACCTCAAATTGATAATGATACATCATTATCGCACTGACCACATTTGCTATGCAACTAGTTAATAAAGTATGCTAAACTTTATACTTAAATATTTGAAGAAAGTTCTATTGTGCTCTCTGTTTTAGAGATACTGCGAATCGTGCATATTTGAAGCGCGATTATGAATTGTTCTCGAATAAATATAATTACGTAGCATAAATGTAACGAAAGCGTT
The DNA here is from genome assembly GCA_900490025.1 of Megastigmus dorsalis. Taxonomy (NCBI): domain Eukaryota; kingdom Metazoa; phylum Arthropoda; class Insecta; order Hymenoptera; family Megastigmidae; genus Megastigmus; species Megastigmus dorsalis. Next base: position 9,821 of record UELU01141857.1, read on the forward strand.
AGTGTACTGCATGTTAATATTCATTATACAGTATTAACATGCTAAAATAATATCACCTTATAAGTACTGTAAGAACCAAATTTAAGTTTGTAATATTGTATAACGGTCTGTTGACCAATAATCGTCTATAATAATTTAAGTATGTATAGATGCAGTGCGTCTCATATCTAGTAAAACAGACTAATTTTATGCAATATAATAATGCACAGCATCGTAGTAAAAACTATTTGAACCTTAAAAGAATCATATTTTAAAACGATTAACGTGTTTGAAATAATAGATGAGCTTTTTCTGCTAAATAATAGCAATATATTGTTTTTTAGTCTGTCTCATAATTATACAAGACCACCATTTAAATTTTTAATTTATTAATATTTATGTAATTTATTAATATAAAAATTTCCTTTATATTGACAATTTTATTTTTACTTCGCACATTAAAATGCATTAAATTTTTAATTCATGATTAATATAATATATTTACAGGAATATTATAATTAAAACTCGGTTTTAACAAAGTAATCAGATAAAAGATATATGCTGAATTATATTTATTAAAAAATGAAAAACGCTACAAACGTTTGAAAAAGTGAATAACATAAATAAATCATTTATTAACACATACTGATTAACTTTTTAGCTTTATGAATCTATGAAAATCTAATCTTCAGTCACGTTCAATAATTAAAAAACATAAAACATTATTTACATTTGATCAATACTTATTTAATCCCCCATTATTCTTTATTACTTTTTTAAATTTGGGTGTCTATATATATACATGTAACGTCACTGACCTCTAAACTGCCACTGTCCTCTTGTGAATTCATTCGACACGACGGAAATGCTAAATGCAAAGTTTTGTCTTCACAGGATGCTCCCCACACCATCAGACTACCACCACCGAAATTTCGACAAGAAAAATATTGAGGTTCTTTTCTAAGATCTTGTCAATTCAAATATTCCCCTCTAGGCATAGTACCAAATGTAATATAGAATACTAAAAACTGAATTTATTATGATTAAAACGGCTAAAACGGTTATCTACAACTGTTTAAATTATATCATCTAAGACTGTTATTACCGACCGAACATTTTTTGATCGGTTGGTAACTAAAATTAGTCTAGGCGCCGACCATACATCCCGTGGCCATTTTAGAGCCCACGCAAGAACCCAAGATGTTTCGGTTCGGAGATATAACCTTTTAAACAATTAATTTGTTTATAACATTTTATCTACCACTTTTTCGGCCGAAACCCTTGAAATTCGGATTCAGCATAAAAAAAATTCGTCTAAAAAACTTGGATTCTTGCAGGGACCTAAAATGGCCTCGGGGTGTATGGTCGGCGCCTAGACTAAGTCCCAATAAGTACAATCACGGGTTTCTGTATGTACACGTAACTGAAAATAGCTATATCAATTATCATGCTTAAAAAATCCATCATGAGTGACGTTATGTAGAAATAAAAAAGGTTTTAGGTTAAAATACGGTTTCAAATACAATTTATTCGTATAATATATTGCATTAAAAAGAAAAAAAGCTTTCTTACAGTCATTTTGTATAAAATCAATCTGGTCTTGTAATTATGAGACGCACTGTATAATTCAAAAACTACCGGTTGTAAATGCATGCCAGACACTTGCGGAATAATACTGCACCTTTAGTGCGGCAATATTATTGGAACGAAGTAGAATCAAGGAAATGCTTCAAGAACAAATCAATATAACGAGTGCCGTTTACCGCGGTATAATTATAATCCTTAGGCAATCCGCATTGGTAAATATCCCGCCAGCGCAACAAATCATAAAGGTACTAAAAATCGACACTTTGGCCTGTTGCAAATTGTGTATATACCCGAGCGCGGTTACCTTGAAAACGAGCTACTTTGGAACAATGACTATAGAGGCGTCGAAGCGTGACGGCATTTGTAACTAAATGCAGCCGCGACATTACGTAACGCGTATAATCGAGTAAAACAGCTTTTTGCGCGCGGACTCGCGGCCGGGCCGTTAAAAAGTTTTCCGCTTGTCATTTTGGTGATTAAATAAATACTGGTAATGACAATTGGTCGGGAACGAGGTCATCCACCTATTGGACAACGTTAATCCACTGGGCAGAGTCTCATTACTCAAACATCGGTTTAACTTGATTGCACCTTTAATTCCGGTTACGAAATCCACTGAAAGGGGGGGGGGGGTATGTATTTCGCATACTCTCTTCGCTCTCTCGAAGATAGAAAAAGCAGTTATTTCGAATTTTTCGAACCAGAGAGAGAGAGAGGGAGTGGAGAGAGAGAGAGAGAGAGAGAGAGAGAGGAAAGTTTTATCTATCGATGTCCCAGAGAGTGTTACAGCTATCTCCTCTCTCGTTCGTCGCTTTTAATTAAGCTTCAGAGCTGGAAAACAAAAGCTCTCCGATCGCTCTGTTTGTTTTCGCTCTCCTCTCCCTCGTCGCTCGTCGCGAGCATTTCACCTATTATATTCCCTGTCTTCGTCTTCGTTTCTGTATTTTTTTTCTATATACGAGCGAAAAAGAGCTGTTGTGCAGTGCGCTCGAACGCCACCAACCCTGCATGCACTCCCATCATCGAACTCTTCTTCTTTTTCTCTTACTCTGCCTTTACTCTCTTTTTTTCCCAGCCCAGCTCTCTCTCTCTCTCTTTCGCTTCCTTAATGCCGCTTTTTCTCTCTTGGGGTGAGAGAGTGAGAGAGAGAGAGAGAGCAATTAAGGGCGCTGTGTTTGTTTGAAGAGGAAATGTATTCACAGGGGCGCGAGGCTTTTTTGCGGTCGTTTCGCCGATGGAAGGGTTATGACGGGCGGCGTGGTGCGATGATGAAGATGTGCCCGGAGAGTATAAAAGTGAGGTGAGCTATAGGGCGAGGAGATCGAAGACCCGGCCATGAGAGCAGCACGTAAACTTTCTCTCTCTCTCTCTCTCTCTCTCGCTCTTTCTCTTTCATTCCCTCCTCTCACACGCTGCTAGCTTTTGGGGTGGAGATGGAGAGAGGGAGAGAGAGGGAGACGACGACGCGCGACGAGAGAGAAGGCTGAGAATGGCGGTATAAAGTGACACGAGGATCGAGAAAAGGCCGGCGGGAAATGTGAGCTTTTAGAGGCGCTTTCGTCACGCCGGGGCTTAAATGCTTGGATTTTTGTTTTTTAGGTCGTTGCTGCTGCCCCCGCCACTTTTCGTATAATACGCTATGTGTCTTACTCATTAACTTCGGCAGTTTAACTTTTGCCCTGTGCCCCCGCCGTTCATAAGCTTGTAATGACTAATTTGCTCTGAGTGTGATAGTATTACCACTTATATTACTTATATACTGTTTCATTTTTTAAATATAAAGAGTAGTGCAGATAATAAAGATTAGGAATATGATTGTTAAGCCAAATTACTCTTTTCCGCCGGTTGTTTAATTATAATTATAATTAAGTTATACATAATTTTTTATTCTTTTTTCTTCTTAATATAATATATTGATATTGATTTTTTAAAATTGTGAAAGAACCAAAGGAATTGCTGTTTTGCAAATAATATCCGTTTAATTGCAGTGCGACATTTTATGTTCGCATTATATGTAGCTAGTTGACAAAGACACTTATAATAAGACTGAGTAATGAAGACATTGTAATATACAGTATATACTTATATTTAATTACAAAACGACTGAGAAATTGATTGATATACGAGTGTTTTGCCATTGCACGTTCGCTGGGAACGTCCTTGAGCAAACTTACTGGCTTCCATTTCACCGCAAATTCATGTCAGCGTGTATTATTCCAAGCATTTATCGCGCATTGTGGAGCTCGGAGGCAGCCGCGCCGCGAGCTCATCCTCAATTGAAATCCAATATATCCTTCCATCTATCATAAATGCCGATGCAAGTTTTGTTCCATTTCATAGGGAATATACCTTGCAAAAGTGAAGAATAGAATGGAAAAAAACTGTAACGTCGTGTACATTTGTGTGTTTTTGTTACTGCAGCTGTCAGCTAGATAACGAAGATTGTATCTGTTTTCACTGCTGTTTCGTATAAGGCGGATTTGCTTTTGAAATTTTCAGTTGACAATTTCAATGCTTATGAACAAAATAAGCTTTGATTAACTGTAATTACAATTAGTTAAAAGTTTTCACTTATTCAAATTTTTTTAAATTCATACTCAAGTATACTTTTTAACTGAGAGACAGATATTTTTAAATTTGACCTACATATACCTATATTTTTTTTTCTTTTGATTTCTATTTGCGAATATTCTATTGATTTCTAAGATTCTATTGTGAAAATGACAGATATCAATTTTTAATATTGAATTGTTCTTCAAAAATAACTAATCTAGTTGACACTTAAACTGATTTTCATGTAATATTGAAAATTTAATTACAACCGATCAATCAAAATTTGATTTGCAAATATTTGTAGGATGGCAGATATTATAATGAATATTCTAGCATACAGTGAAATTCATTTAAATTCTACTTTTATGCTGTAACATTTTTGCAAAGGAAGTCCTCGGTGAAATCAAAATATAATGAAGTCTTCAGAGGAAAAGTACAAAACCTTCATTATCACTTAGAGCATAAAAAATATTAAATTTTTAAAAAATAGACTCCCTTATGTGATGAGAAAGTTAAAAAAATTGATTGAATATCGAGTCTTTTCGTACTATTAATTATATGTACTATCAAGTAAGGGGGCTAATATTTTTTTTAAATTAAACGTCTTTTCATACTGTAAATGATGCTGCATAAGTCTCGTACTTTTCCCTCGTAATATAGGGACCAGTGTCGGGATCCTTCTTTCATAAGCTAAGAAAAGGGTCATGTTTTTCCGTAAATGTAAGTATACATGTCAGAATTCTTCAAACATTTTTATCTCGAGTCCATACATTTTATAAGGTGTCTCATCCAAATGCTTGTGCCGCGAATTAAATTTCTTTTATTGAGTTCTTTCGAGAAAGCGCAATCCTTCTTTTTTTGAACGATACAAATGTACGCACAAATATATATTAAAAAAACTTTATTCGATCAAATTAAAAATGATATTTCAATGAGGAAGAAATTAACTTACAATCCTTCTTTTTGATCCGAGTAAGTAACCGTCCGTGCGAATTTTCCCGTTTCTTTTTCTTTTTTCCTCTTCGTTCCGCAAAGAAAAATCGCAACCTATATCGGCAAATTGTTGATAGGCATTACAAAGTCAAGGCAAAATCTATGAGAGAAATTGAATGCACCTACCCAATCCGCGTCCTGTTATTTGCACGCGGGAGTAATTTAATCAGTGCGTTCCAGAAAATAAAGTTTCCGCAGAGAGAGAGAGAGAGAGAGAGAGAGTCGCGCCGCACGTGCCTTCGACTCGGAGAGAACTGTGTGGTGTGGCGCTCAGTAGCACGTATACACGTCTATATATATATATATATATATATATATCGAGAGCTGCCGTGCAAGCTACAGATTTTCACTTTGCCATAGTTTATTGCCGTCTCTGTCGATCCTCTCCTTCAGTGCATCTAATTAAGGGAGATTTCCTCTCTCTCTACTCCTCTCTTTTTTGCTCTTCTCCCACATCACACACACACACACACACACACGCTGGCGTGTACTGAAACGCAACTTTTTGTCAGACGAGCTTTGATTAAAATGTTGGAGCTGGATTATACCTATATACGTATCGACGTCGAGTTGCGGAGAACAGGAGTAGAGAGAGAGAGAGAGAGAGAGAGAGCGACAGAGAGAGAAAAAACGAGTAGTTGGTGCAAAGGGAAAGAAGAAGTGGGCGAGTAAAGCGGTTACTGGATTGCGCGAGAATCTCTCCTCGGGGGAAAACTTATCGTCAACGCAGGACGCCACCGCTGCAAAGAACGAGAGAGAGAGAGGAGAGAGAGAGAGAGATAGGAGAGAGAGAGGCTGCAACCGCGAATTTGATTCGATCTAAATTGAAAAAGTCATTTTTATCCCTCCGTAAAAGTAGTATTTAGTTTTTTCCTCGCTTCTTGCGCGGGCACAACTCGGCCACCGTCGCCGCCGCCTCTGCCACGCGACGATGCTAATCAAATAGAATTGCTCGGACGAGACACGCGGCGGCGGCTCTCTCGAAAGAAAAATTTGCTCGGTCCGCACACCCGTATATATACACAAAGCTACAAGAGAGAGAGAGAGAGAGAGAGAGAGAAAAGCGATTTGCCCCTTCGTCGTCGGCGTTTGAGAGAAAGAGAAATATGTATATATATATACATACAGGAATCGAGGGTGGAGTGGGTGGGCGATATACGCGAATTCGCCGTTAATAAGTGGAAAAGGGGCTAAATGAAGCGGCAAAAAGGCAAGGCGGGCGCTGGAGGGCGAGCGAGAGAGAGAGAGAGAGAGAGTGCGTTTAATTAAATGAAGCTGATACAGCCCAGTTCCCCTCGCTCGCGTTTAGCGGGGGCTTATCGCCAGAAAAAATATATCGACGGTCATTAACGTCGACGTCGAGCGGTTGAAGGTATCGGGGCCCTATAAATATATATACTTAATTTACAATAGCGCCGCGAGTTAATGCATGCGTGGCTCTCTACCTCCGCCCTTGAAAGATTTATTGCTGGATATACACGAAGAGTGTAAATTTAGCGGTTATACTAATTTTTGTTTTTGTTGGTCCGTTGTTTTTGTTTTTTATCCATCGCTGTGTGTATGTGATTTCGTGCGCGAAAGGACATACGTTTGCCAGGAATATGTTACGGTTCCGTTAAATACAGGGGTTCATACAATAATGAGCGTTTTAAAATTTTAATTGAAAATGTTGACGTTTTTAATGAGTTCAAAGAATACGCGTTGCAATAAATTCGTATCAGCTCAATAAATAACGCGAAATTACTTTTTAATTAAATTTACTATGTGCCTGTGTGTGTGTGTGTGTCTGTGTGTGTGTGTGTTAGCGCAGGCAATGTTCATTTGGCGCAACTCGCGAAGGGATAAAATTGTTTTGTTCAATGAATATGCATCGATCGGATAAATGGTTTTATCAATGTACGGAATCGAGAACTTTTTTATGCAAATCGCGCAAATTGATTTCGCATTCGGAGGATGATGGACACATTGCCACGAGAGAGCGAAAAGGATATTTTTACATCGGGCCCTCCTCCCTTTTTTTTTTACGGTTCTGTCATTTTTTTGTTATCGTTTTATGAGGACTAGCTGATTTGCATGGCAGACAATGAGCCGTTGTAATTTTTTTTACAATTTTTTAATACCTATATATGTATATATAGAATTACAGGATGTCCTGTTATTTAAGCGATGCAAAATTAATTTACATAAATACAAAAAAAATGCTTATTTTGCACTGACTTTTTTGCGTTATGCGAGAGAATTCGGGGGGCTCAAAATTCAACTACTTTAATTATACATGATTTACATAAAAATAAATGTGGACCGAATGAAATTATATTGTTTGTTTTAATTTCTGTACTTTAATATATAGCGTATGTTATTAATTATATATGTGCGCGTCGAAATGAAAACATTTTAATAAGCAAATTACTGCTTGAAAATAAAGGTTACTGCGGATACTTAGATTTAATTTGTTAAACAAATATTTTTTATAAGTAAATAAATATGTAAAAAAGAGATAAATTTATTTTTAGCGACTTGTCTGGAAAAAATCACTATTTTAAATCGGCACAAATTCAATTGCATTCCGCATAACGAGCGGGCGAAACTTATATAAAAATTTCAAAAATCAGTTGGCGCAATTGCCTAAGAAAACTTCAAGTACTCTTCTAATCGAAATGTAATTATTCCCTGGGCGAGTACTAGCCAAAACGGTCATTACACGCGCACGAGAATCGCCAAAGAGGGATAGAGAAAAAGAGATAGAGAGTAGAGAGAGGATGAGCTGCAAGCATTTGGGGCGAGTTCCGCTGCACTCCTCGGGGCTACTTTTTACCGCCGTCACGCTTCGCTGACGTAGCAGTGCAAAGAGGGGTTTCTCTCAGTGTTGTGAATCTTTCTCTCTCTCTTTTTTCCCTCTTCGGTCTCCTTCTTCCATGTCTTCCTCGTTACCAGCTCCGCGAGCTTGCGTGTACATCGGCGGCAGCGGATTCTTGTTTTATACGCTCGATCGGTCTAATTTCGGGCAGGGATTCGAATTCGGTGCGGGGAAGATTTGTTACGTATACCCACGTATCGCGTAAATAGGTAAACCGTGAATTCTTGAGCAGACAGGATGTATTGCTCATTTTTCGGATGCTGAATTCTTGCAGTTAAAGCCGATTGGACTACGTTCGCCTCTGTTCGCCGCTGCGCGCTACATTTTTAACGCACGGGCTGTCGAAATTAATGTCGTTAATTTTATTTTTCGTCTAGTTCTTTTGAATAATTTTCTGATTATACGTTTAACTTGGCCGATTATGGACATTCAATATTATTTGCGATTTTTATACTTAAAATATTTTGTACAGTTATAAAGTTTAGATTAGTAATTTAATAAGATTGAAACAACTGATACTACATGTATATTTCTTGACCATAAAAGTTGAGAATATATAGTACAAGTAAGGAAATCTAATTACAAAATTAACTAACTTTACTCTTGAATACAAATTATAAGGATAATTAAGATTCGTCGTTGGCAAGGTCTTCTGAATCGAGGCAATCGTTGAATTAAATCAACTTATTAAAAGCTTTTTAATCAAATAATTAAAATAATAGAATTTATGCATACTTTGAAAATAGTGAGTTTGTACTTCTGTTTTAAATCGCATTTTGAATATACGGAAAAGTGGGTCAAAACGTGTAAATTCCTCAAATAATATCTAAAATAAACTTTACTGAAAAAATAACTCGACAATATAATATTATGGTTATCTATATAACTATGAAAAGAGTTTCTTTAATTTGATTATTATTTGATTATATTCATGTAAAAACCGTTTTCAAATTATTCGTACGTAGTTTCCTCCAAGTCAATTTATTATATGTATAGTATTATATTTCAATGTAAAATATATTTATATATTTTACAGGCTTTTTAAATGATTGTCAGCTTTGTTATTATTTATAAAAATTACATATTTATTTCCTATTTATGAAGTCAATGGAAGCATTGCGGAAAATCGTTAAACAAAAAAACACGTAAGTATAGCTTTCTCTAAAGTAGTTTATCGTTGCCGTGTATGGTAAATATTATTCAAATATCTATTTTATATTGAAAGATCATAACTTTAAAAAATAGTTCTGTGAACCTTTACGTAAAAAAAATTATAAATTTTTAGCATTAATTACCACGCTGATAAGGTAAGGTAATACAATCAATTCACTTGATTTTCTTTTACTCATTTATAAAAGTGTCTGTATATGCGAGCGTAAATTAACAGATAATACAGACATCAGGTTTGTTAACCTCCAGAGTAAGACACCATAACATCCTGATCACTGTGCCATTATAGAACTGTATCGGAGCGATTAAGTCGACCTGATAAGGATCTTACGATTCGGGGCCAAACATCTTTACGATCATTTCTAATCGGGTTATCGCAGTAGCATGCTAAAAGTTAACGATCAACAGTTACCCGCAGTTTCCTCCGCCCGCTCCGTCGAGGCAACGACTCCTCTGGATAAATGTGTGTTAGATTATTAAAAAAAACACGTAATGCCTCTCCGCGTAAAATTTATTTATTCAACAAGCATAATAAACTTTCCACCCTTAACGAGCTCTTTCTCTTCTTCCTAATCAAATTATTTCAATTACCAGCCAACGAAGACTGTAATTTCATTACCTGTTTTAATAATATTAAAAAGACATATATACCGTACCGCTAGCATTCGCCTCATCCTGCATTCACGGTCTATTACACACTATTTATTCTCCCATCCGAAAAATTCAGACCCCGTTTTAGAAAACTTCCGCGTAAACGTGGATGAAAAAAAGTCGGCAAACAGGCGCACAAGTCTCTCGCGGAAATCCCGGAGATTCGTTCGAAAAACAAATAGCGCCCGCGTACCCCCCACACAGGAAAATGCGTCGATGGATCCTCGAGGACTCCACTTTTTTGTGTATACACGTGAGAGAGAGAGAGAGAAAGAGATTATGTTGTCCCGTTAACTCTTGCGCGCCGCTGCATATATAGCTGCTGGCGTCCGTCTTGCAGTGCTCTCGAGAGCTTACTTTAGCCCTTCAGATTTACAAAACTACGAAAAATATATGCGAACGGTTCAGGCTCCTTTTCTTCTCGCCTTCTACTCCTAACTCCTCTTTTTTCCCCACCACCCATTCACCCCTGTTTTTTTGTTGTTTTTTTTTTTTTTCTTCTTATATTTTGCTCTCTATTCAGCGCTATTTTCATCTCCGCTCGTTGGCCGCAAGTTATTTCGAGACCGCGTGTCATGAATACTTTAAGCCGCAAGTGAGCGCACTCTCCAGTGTGCGCGACGTCTCTTTCTCTCTCTCTCTCTCTCTCTCGCTCTCTGTGAAAAAGAGAGCACTGTACACGTACAGCTGGGGGGAAGCAGAGCATTTTTCTTCAGCGTCCGCTTACCAGCATGAGAGAATGTAGGTCTTGTGTCTTGGCCTCTCTCTCTCTCTCTCTCTCTCTCTCCACCTCCTGCGAGAGCACACCGCCACAGTCCCCCCGGTCTTAATTAATTATATATTTGTTCGCGAGGCGAAGAATGCAAGCGAGAAAAGAGAGAGAGAGAGAGAAGGAGTATTCAGTCATAAGGGCGCGATAGAATTTAATTAGATGCAAATTATTTACGCACTAATTTATGATGCGCAGTTGAAGATTATTAATTTGTCTGCGTTTGTGTGTATGTGTGTGTGTGTGTGAGCTTGGGAAGCTGGGACGAGTGTGTCGTGTGTTTTTCTTTTGTTTTTTTTTCGCGAGAAATTACACGGTAGTTTCATTCTGTTTGTTGGGTTAGGATAACACGTTAACCTAGTTGGCGATGTTAGTTCTCCCAGTTCATTAAGTTTTCTCTCTTTCCGCGATAAAAAATGAAACAGATTTTAATTTTTGAGTTGTCTCTTGCAAATTATTTACACCGGGGTAGTCTTTGTTTACTTTATGCAAAAACAGGAATAAAATGGAAATTATTTAGGGGATTATTGAATATATGAACGTATGTAAAGGTTTTAGGTTAATAAGGAGGGGGGCCTAAATGGCTTCGGTATTTTGATGCTTGCTTAACCGACTTACCACTCATTTTTCGCCCTCGAGTAGGAAAAGGACCCTTTTTCGCGATGATAGGAACGAAATATTTTTCTGAAATATGCCTCGGCAATACCCACTATTCTCGCCCAAGCTTTATCGCTCTCATTCCCAAGTCACGACGCGCTGAAATTCCAGATTTTTATGGCTCACGCCACCACCGACTTTCTACTTTTGCGAAAGGAACTGAAGTAGTCGCCGCGGATATTTGGGAATTCGAAATTACTTATAGACCCTTTTTTATAGCCGTTTTATTTGTCTATATTAAAATTCACCTTGCTGACCAAAAAGAAAAAGAAGAATTCCTTGTGAAAAGAAGAACTTGTTAGTTTAATTAAAAAATAGTTTACATAATACTTGAATCCGTCATTTATCCGGAAAACAAACCGATTTGCAAATATAAGATCGTTGCATCATAATCCGAGCAAACGCTGTTTCGCCACCGTAAATGCAATGATCCATAAAGCATAAAGGAATTTCAAGTTACCGAAGCCCAATAAGTAACCGCACCAACCTCTCTTAGAATTCGAAATCGCGTTCTCTTGAAAAGTGCACACTCACGCCCGATAAGGACCTCGAATAATAATTCTTTTCATAAATAATTACTGGTCTCATCCTGTCGGTCACACCGAAAAATAAACAACAGCTCCGCAGCAGCAGAAGCAGCGACACGCGCAGTGTACACACGCCTTTTCTCCCCGCGGCATTCATCCCGAATTCAATTTCCCGCCGGCCTAAAAGATTCAGCCGGCCCCGCGGGGTAAAACCGCGTCTCCGGGCATATCCTATCGTACACATCCATTTAAGAAAAGACACAGCGGAGTCGTAGTCGCGCGCGCGCACTGCACAAGTCAAGCTTATCTCGTACGCTCGATGCTCCTCCTATATATATAACTTATTTAAATCCCGGGGCTCTGGAGAATATCGATTTTGCGCGCGCGAGTTGTTTTGAATAAGTAAAATTAACGCACGGCGCGCCAGTCACTTAGCGTGGAGCTTCCATTGGCTCAGCGTGCAAATCCAAACCTTCGCGGGGACGACGATTCGCTCTGGGCGCACGTGTATATGGAGGTGCACGCGCGAGCATCAACGGAGCTACCTCTCTCTCTCTCTCTCTCTCTCTCTCTCTATCTCGTGGTTAGACAGTTATAGCCTTGGGCCTTCGGTTCTTGAATGTATATAGATGGAACGGAGACCGAAGTGTGTGTTGCGCACATTGGCTGCTGCTGCAGTCGCGGTCAACGGATAATTTTGGATGAATGAAACACACGTGTCGTGAATTGATCAATATTGATCTGGGATTCTAAACTTTGCTTCATTGGCGGAAATTTCGTAAAATCGTTCTCTTCTTTATTTTTGCTTGTATTTATCTAGCGAGAGATATATTTATTTATTACTTTATATATCCTTCTTTTTTTACAATTTATTGTGGATCGAGTGATATTCCGGTTATTATAATAATACAGATTACACGTCATCCGGTTGTTTATATTTGATCTGAAGACCAGCGTTACACCAGGGGGCATAAGTTTACGCGCGGCATCGTTATTACCGTAGTTGTTTCGTCGGGTCCTATATACCGTCACACCCGTTTGTTTTATTTGCCTACAGTTGGTGAACTTTATGTCCAGTATCATATTCAGCTATTTCGCAACTTTATTGTATGCACTGATCCTATAGTAGTTCTCTCTCTCTCTTTCTCTCTCTCTCTCTCATCTGTCAACAGAAGGCCGGGGGATATTCTTTGGAACCGTAGCAAACATCAAGAGCTGTACGTAGTTGGGCTATCCGTTTCATTTTTTTTACTAGTTAACGATTTTTTTTTTTCAAATCAATTATATCTAATTTCAAATAAATTTTTATTTCTGCAGCTTATTAGAATTGCTTAATAAACCTGATTCTCGGTTGGTACCCTTGCATACTCATAATTCTAAATAGAAAATTATTTAGCGAAATAGTAGAACGAACTTGAAATAAAGATAATTGACGATAGCTAATAAGGAAGTATCAATACGCGAGGAATTGTAACGATTCAGTATGATAGAAAACACGCAGCTTATGTGAAACACTAATCGAGTTCGGAAAAGGAAATACAAGATTAAATTATCAAGTCAGAGAGACAGCTGTACAATTTATTACCGTATATAGTCAGGATCGAAGTGCCGAGAGGAAACAGGTGAGGGACGAAAGTAGCTGATTGTCAGGGTGGCGCAGACTAGGTACAGTCGGGCGCGGAAGCGCCCAGAATGCTATAAAAGGATATATTTTATTCAAAGGTAACTTAGCTCGGCGAATATAACCAGTGTCGAGTTCTTTTTCGGGGTTCAAGACAGCGAATAAAAGTTTCAACCCTAGATACGCTGGAAAACTATTCGGCTAGGTCCTTTTTCCCCTGTTCCCTTTGTTTTTGTCATTTTCTTTCATGTCGCGCTCTGCTTTACATCTCTCGTATTTTTTTTTGTGTCGTCTCCTTTTTACGTCTTTTAAGTGGATGAAAATGAAATAGTAACAATAACGATAAAACTGAAGTAAAAAGGGGGTTTGTTATTCAGACAATGTCTTTCTTCAATTATTTTACGGGTCGGGAGAATGAAAGTTGCATTAACATTTTTCTCTACAAACTTACCGAAAATTATTCACGTTTTTATGCTTACATATCATAGTCATAATTAAGACTTGATTTAATATTTCTATAAAATAGGAATGTTGCTGAACGATAAATTCTTATTAGTATGGTAGATGTTATTGTTCCAGTTTATATATACTTTAAAGTTGAATAAATAAGAGACGATCGTCAGAGAACCAAATGCAATCTTATTAAAATTCTTGAAAAATTACCTTCCTCATCAGGTAATGCTGATAGAACTTATTTATATTACCTATCGAGAATTCAAAGTTCATCATTGAAAACATCATCGAGGATTGATTTTAATCTGAGCTCGGAAAACGAGTGAAAATTTACAATCGAGTAAGTAAATAACTATAATGAAAAGCGGCAGGGAATGATACGCGCGGCGGCCCCTATAAAAATCTCCTTTGCGTAATTCGAGAAAATCCCATTAATTTATGACCGGCGCTGAGCGTTCATCACAATGCATTATAGTATCTCATCGGAAGCGCGACGCGGGCTGCGCGACATCAACAGCGTAGAAAAATCCGCGGAGATAAAGGGACGAAATTCCGATGGCGCGCGACGACGAGAGTACCGGGGTGGCTCTGGGATTATTTTAAAATACTTTAAGTGAATTTTTTTTCCCCGCCTCGCGCGCGGAGTTTTATTTGTTTTTGATGGGGATTACGCGGGGAACATTATTAATGGCCGGGAGTGAATATATACGATATTATTGCACATTTTTACTTGCTTTTTTTTTCTTTCGGGACACCCTCATTGATTATTTGATGCGCCTGAATATTCATTAAGTGGTGAGTATAACGTGAAAATTCACTAATTCCACTGAGATTTTTTAAAGAGAATTATCGGGAAAAAACTGCTTTTGTATATTCTGCATTGTATATATTTCAATCGTACAATTTTAATAAATGCACAAATTGGTATTTAGTCGAAATGATGAACGAACAATCGATGCTCCGTTAGACACTTTATTTTAAACAGCTCTTGGAGGACCAAGAAAATCACTGGGTAGATTATCAAGCAGCAGGCAGTATCGAACTTCATTTCGCGTATATGTACCCCAACCGCAGCTCGCGCTGTTCAAGTATACGAGAGGACGTAAAGAGGTCCAGCGAAGCGTGATTTCAGAAAGGAATGGGGGGATATAACGCGGTATAAAGTGGAAGACGAGGTGGAGGGGGATAAAGCGGCATAAGAGTAGGGAAGGCGAGATGAAAGAAATATGAAGCTCTCTCGCGCGGGGAGTAAGAAAGAATGCGTTGATTCTCCCCCTTTCTCACTCTCTCTCTCTCTCTCTCTCTCTCTCTCTCTCTCTTTTCGTAGCCACATCACTGGCATGCGAAAGAAGCTTTTGAGGTAAAGTCGAGAGGGGGAGATACGTACTCTCTCTCTCTCTCTCTCTCTCTCTCTCTTTCTCTTCCCTTGTTGTACGCATAAAGGAAAAGAAAGGTCGCGGAGAGAGATGCGACGACGAGTAGAAATGGTCTTGCGTTTCGGATACAGATTGTGTTGCGTATACGCGACGGCGGCGATGGCGGCAGCGGGGGTTAATAGATATACGAGATAAAGATGCGAGGATGGCGAGACCTTTTGCCTTTTCTCCTTTTTTTTTTTTTACTTTTTCTTCTTCGTCTTCTTCTTCTTGGTTGGGAAGAGTTTATTTGGCTATAAAACATAGGTGGCGCGCGCGCGCGTGAGAGGCGAGTTTTTGCTTGTTGATAAGATGCTTGATGTCGTTTGCTTATATACACTCGCGCGTCGGTATCTCGAATCGAGCGGCCTGCGTCGTGGGCGTATCGTAAACAAATTTAAATTTAGATTTTTTTCCATTTGGAGGGCGCTCGCTGTGTATCGACCCGAGTATAGACACGGTTTATGTAAAGATCTGCGTCATACGCTTCGCACCGAAGTAATTAGTATATATGTCGTAAAATGATATATTTCGTACACTTTCAACTTGCAGAATACATTTTTAAATCAAAAATTCACAATATCGTGAATGACTTTGACGTAAGCATCGATAAATCATCGAAGCGAATCATTCTTGTCGTAATCACATCATTTTTCAGACCATCGAGCTTCATGCATTCCCGCGCAATTCTGACTTCCGAGGCGAGTGACGAATATTCTTCGGCAAAAGGCCTTTATATATATAATCGAAATTTCAAAGTAATCGAAAATGGCGGAGAGATGACTCGGCTTGGGCTATTAAATTTTACGACTCTCGCGCACTTTGCCATTGTACCCCGACGACCTTCGTGCGTATGCCTACGACAAAACAGAGTCGAATAAAAATATCTCTATATAGCTGTCGAGAGTTGCAGAAGAAGAAGAAGATTCGCATTATACATCGATTTAGCACTGGAACTGTACAAGACAGCGTTTTCGCGTAAATCAAGCAAACAAATTTCCACGCGGGAGGAGTTTCAATTGTGCAATGTCTGTCCCGCCCGATTAGAAATGGAAACAGACTCTGAGGATTTTTCCAGTCGCAGCAGCTTTGCCATAGCTTTAGTTTGCTCTGAAACGGGACGTTTAAAGCTGAAAGCCATCTCCAGGATATAATCTGCCTTCGTAATTATGTACTGAAATCGAGATAAGTGTTTTTCTTATAGTATACACAAATAATTGTTCTACTTTATCGATTTGATATTCAGTCTTTCTTAGGCTCTGATACATCTGGAGCTTTTTATTCGGAAACTTCAAAAAAGGCGTGTAATAAAAATAGCTATATAGCTGGCGAGAGTTGCAGAAGAGGAATATACTTTGAACATAAAGTTAAGAGTTTTCAACGTGACCTGTTCGAAGCGTCCAAAATCTTTTCGACCCTTCGATAAATCACGCCTCGAAAGTTTGGAAAAAATGCGGTTTCCACTTAACATCGATAAAGAAGATACATATAAAAAAAAATATTACACAAAAAGCGGATCTACTGTGAAGTGAAAATTTCATATAATACCATCAAGCCCATATTAATAAAATAAACTGGAGACATTCAGATTTTTAAATATTACCATTTCGTTGAGGAAGTTAATAAATTAAGCTGCTTTGTAAAGGATATAGTCTAGATTCGGTGTACGAATATAAGCAAGAAGGGAGAAGATATCCTCGAAATGCGTCAGATTCACGAGAAGCCGAGCAAGCAGAAACGCGACGAAAGAATCCGCCGCGACGGCAAAGCGTAGCGAGAGAGAAAAAAACTGAAATGAATAATTTCGAGTTAAGTCCCTCTCTCTGCAGTTCGTTGTCTCGCGAACTATATATGTATACATATAATCCAGCTCATCCCCCGAGCAAAGGCAAACAGTAAGCGGAGCGAAGACCTCCAAGATTTTCGTTGTAGTCGCCGGGCGTGTATGTAAAGTCGACATATACACACAAGTCGGGACTCGCTTTTTTTCTGCCCGTGTCTCCTCTCATGCCTCTCTCATTTTTATCTCTTTCGGCTGCGCCTACACTTTCCTTCCCGCGTCTCCTTCTGGCGGGCGCGCGCGTTTAAACCACCGACTGTCAACCCTCGGCTTTCGGTCTCCTCCTCCTCTCTCTCTCTCTCTCTCTCTCTCTCTCTCTCTCTCTCTCTCACCCCGACCATAAGCAACGCTTCCTTTCTCTCTCTCCGCTAGTCGGCCTCGGGGATTTAATGACAGTTCTCTGCGCCGAGGGTCGAGGCTCTCTGTCGGGCATATATAGTCTACGGGCGCGCCGCGGCGACTTGATGGGTCCGCTATGAAAATCTGCGGTCGCTCTCGCGCGTCCACCCCGTGCTAAGAAAAATACTGGCTCTCTTGGTTATATACGTGTACATATTCGCCGCCTACTGCTGTACAAACGCTTCGGATGTACTCTTCTGGCGTTTATAATTTACGGTCTTTTTGGATATAATGTGTGTGTGTGTATCGCTGCCTCGCGCGATTTCCCGCAGCCTTGTTTTTCAAGTATTTCGCATTATCATACAAATTTCAATTTTATACGTTAACTGGGAAAAATGACTGTGTGCATGAGCTAGATGTGTGAAGTTGTTCAGATATGGCTGGTGAATGTCGCCACCGTGCCTTTAATTCCAGACTGGGACGAAATTTTCGCTCGTTTAATCACACAAATCAGTGGGTGAAATTAATTTTATTAAGTAATTTATTAAATGTATTCGCGGATCACTGATATAAATTGTATTATGTGATATAAATTGTATCTTTTCATCCATTTATTATATCTAAAATAATTTTTATTCGAAAAGTGAGCTAAATAAACTTCTATAGTAAAGGATGGCTAATACAAATTATTTGACAATTCAACTAATTTTATTTTTTTTCATTTTAAATTAGTAAGATTGATAAAAAAATTAGGACGTATGTTTGAAAGAGTTTTTAATTATCTATAGTACCTTATTAATAGAATTTTGTGCCAATGAATTAACAGCAATTGTATGTAAAAGAAAGTTAAGGGAATGCCAGAGTCACCTGTTTTACTGACGTTAAGCATTTTAAACTTCCTGTTTTGATAAATCAATATACTTTATACAATGGTACCATCTTATTTTTAAAATTGTCATATTTGCTATGCAATAATCATGACAAACGTTTACATCTATTACGAAATAAATAAGCTTTATTATTAGCAATATAAACATTCATTAATAATTATTCAAATCATACATAGACTGGATGCAATCAATAAACCGAATCTAACAATAATACAATTTTATAGATTTTATTATGTTACATAAAATACAAAACTTATAAGTTGTGATATTTCATATATACAGTTCTTAATGATGATTTATTTAGAATTCACTTAATAAGATCACAGACACAGACTTACTGAACATTTTCTGACTGATCACTGAACAATAACATTTAAAATTCTAAAGCCGCAATTTAACTATTCCTCATTTACCACACTTAGAAATATGTTGTTCCAATAAGTAAATGTTTGAAATCTTTTTATTACAAACTTCGCACTGCAATATTCTATTTGTAAATAATTCAACATGTTTCGTTAATATGTGTTTCGTTAATCGATATTTCACAAAACTTTTGTATGGACAGTGGTTGCACTGTAGGTTTGGCTCCTCATTGCAATACTTTTGATGTTTTTTCATATAGAACACATTCTTGTAGAATTTCTCGTATTTCCCGCATTGTATTGGATCCGATTTTGGGTGTTGCCTCTGTATATGCATCATCAGACGGTTTTTATTCTTTGTTTTGAAAGAATAATAATTGCACTGAATATTCGGCTCCTTTTCACATGTTTGACAATGCCGGTAAAAGTTCTCGTGATTAAAAAAATCTTTTCTGCATTTTGGTCACTGTTTAGGTCCGTAAGAAAGATGATTGTATCTCACATGTCTATAAAGCTTGACGTAGGTAATATAATCTGAGCTGCATTTTACACACCGGAATGAGAGTATCCCGTCACAACTTTTACATCTTGTGCAGCCTCTTTTTTGCTCCGTCATTTTCTCACAGTAGGAAAAATAATATTCATCATACATTTCAAAATGTCTGCGCAAAAATCATTTGTTATTATTAAATTACTGACTTAGAAATCTAATAATTATTCAATTTAATAAGGGAGTGCCAAGTTATACTCTTCAAGCATGTTATCGTTTTGTACCCACGTGAAAATATTATATGACACTTGTAAATCTATAATTGAAGGGCTGCGAGGAATAAGTATTGTAAATTTACATATTATTCACGCAAACTTTATGACTTATACAGGCATTACCATCTACATAATAGTTTAGAATCACATAATTTTTATCGCTATTGGTTTATAAATATAATGTTTAAAACAAAGCAGATTTATAAATTTATCTTAAATTTGTTCGTGAAATCATACGTGAGTTTTCTTAATTTTTGCACGTGGGTAGTCAAAAACACGATTAGCATAAACACGAATATGCCTAGTGCAATTTCATACCTTATACTTTCTTATTTGAATATTACAAATTTGAATATTACAAAAAGTTAAAATTGGAAATGAAATTCAAAATAAATTTGTCGATTTTGAGCCATATAATTGTGAGTTTACCATATTAATAATAATACCCAAACCGAGAAGCTAAATTGTATAATTTATTTTCAAATTATAAATTATGACGACTGGTTTTCAATTAAATTACCCAAACAGAGGAGATTTCAATTGTTTAACTTCATAATAACATTACCTGATTTATTATTAAATAAATGTTTTTAAAAAATACCTAAGCGAAAGTAATTTTTTATAATTTACCTGTAGGCACCGATTTTTTTTGAGCAATATTTTTACTACTAACTTTCCCATTACTGCTTTCATCTGCTACATTTTTCTCGCTTTTAGTGATAAGGTGCTCGTGCATATGCGCCGTGAATTTTGTTTGGTGTTTAGTATTGTAAGCGCAAATACTGCATTTAAAACGATGATCGGTCTTACAATACTTCTCGTGATCTTTTAGCCCATTCAAGAACTTAAAACTTTTACCACATTTAGATCAAATTTTTTAATCCTTTGGATCAATGGCTAAGTGGTTGCGTTGTATGTGAATTAAATGTGTATTTTTTACAGTTTTTTGTAAACCGCAGTGATCACATTTGAAAATATTTCTAGGGTAACATATACTTCTGATGTGTTGGTACAAGCCGCTGTAGTGCTTATATTTTCTTTTGTATGTTTGACACTCAAAATAAACTTAGGTTTTGCATTTGGGGCAATGTTTTATCATTCTGTGCTCTTCTGAAGTATAAATTTTATCACATTTTATACAGCAACGATTGTAACGGTTCTTTTCACCTGCAGAATGCCACATAACATTGAAATATATTAACTTTCCTGGGCAAAAGGGTTAAGAATACGAAAACTTCAAATGACGTCTACTTAACCTTTTCGCTCCGGGACTGGTCCATATATGGACCAGCACTCCGTTTGGCGACTTGTCATAAGAATATCATTAACTTAAGTCATGAAATTCAGCTAAAATGCGAGGTCAATTTTAAAGGAAAAATCCCCGGAGCGAAAAGGTTAATAAGTGTAGCTTTTTTGTTATGAACATGTTTGTGAAGTGTAAAAGAAAACAGGCTATAATAGTGCTGCAGTTAAGGGAGCTTAGTGAATAATAGTTGTTGTTATCATGTAGCCTTTTTTTCTACTCATTTCAATTTTAAGATTTTAATTTTTTTACATTTCATTATGCAGAATAATAATCAAATACATTTAAATTAAATTCTGAGTATAATTAATTAACGACATTTTAAATGAAAACGGATTAACTAAGATACTAAGCTCGTGAATAAAATACATTATTCGAAATATAAATAAATGTGTTGATTGATATTTGAAATTTATGAGACTCATGAATATGTTATGTTATTTTTGTTTATTAATGACTGCTTTAGTATCTCAGATTAACTAAATAAAAAAAATATGATAAAATCCACCTTCCTGAAACAACTCAAAATAAATACTTCCTTCGTTTTCTTGATTGATACTTACGAAGCAACGCAAAAGCTCCTTTCCATTTCTGGCGATTGTTCATTGTTAAGAATAAAAAATCAAAGAGAAAATGAAAAAAAAGGATTGCGCTGCTGCAAACTTAAAGACGAAGGAAATCGTCGCCAATGGCAAAGGAAAGGAAACGCAAGCTCTTCTTGTTACGAGCCTCGCTGCGGGAGGAAACGAGTGGAAATTAATACGATAAAGTGAGAGAGAGAGAGAGAGAGAGAAAGAAAGAAAATCGTAGGCCAGAGAACAAATAGAAAGGAGGAGCCAACATAGAAATAAATGGAAATGGTACGTATATAAAAATTAGAGAGGTCATGGAACTCCATGAAAGAAGTGGAAGTATTTGAATTTTAAAAAAGTATTTGAAAAATCTTACGAGTTCTTCGGCATCGGGATTGCGAGTGACAAAGAACACACAAGAGAATGATTGTTTATCACTTGTATGATCAAATGAATGCATTAATTTTTATCTGAATGTATTCAGCAATATTTTATCAAATTTATTATACCGTAAATGTTTTATAAATTTATTTTTCAGGTATGAGATCAGTGTTATAGAAAGTATTATAGAACTTTTTATTATATAATTTATTGCAATGAATATTGAATAAAAGGCCGTGTAAAATGAACCTTGAATACTTTTTATTCTGAAAATATCTTTTATCTGTCGGTATAAAGTTTGTTTTATTAAATGAACAGCTTTGCCTCATTCATTCGTTTCTTCGCGTAACATCGTATGGGAGAGCCGGAACAATTTACTTACAATAAAAAATTTACTAGTCAAAGTTCTTTTTATAAATTTGATTAAATTTTATTAAATATAAAACAGTTTGTTTTATCAATTTATAATACTACTGCATTTTGAATAGTTATTAGAAGTAAGTAAAACAAACGTATGCAGGAGAAACATATGAGTGAAAGAAAACTGAGTTAAAAGAGTTTTAAGCGGAAATTGAATTATCTTACCTTTTTGGACTTGTTTTTGAACACGATGTTTTTGACATCTCGGAAAACATGGATATGTTCAGCAAACACTCTCGCCCGCTCAAGCGAGGACATTATTTTTGATTAACGTCAAAGCGCCTTCCGGTTCTTATTTAAAAGTCGCTTATCATCGAAATTTAATTATTTTTTTTTCAAGCTAATATAAGTGCCAAAGATTACTGTGAATGTGTGTACAAAATTTGACCTAATTTCGACTCTGACAGGCTGAAGGGTATCGCGATTGTTAATCAATGTGTTCACGGATCGAGTGATTTGAAAAATTCGAAAAAACCCATACCTTGTATTTGATACCGATATTTAGTATGTCAATTTCATATTGTACATGAAATTCTTGTTTAGCTTCAATGTCCAAAAGTCTCACAAGTTTCCAGCGCACAAGAAATAACATGCGCGGCCGAAAACCCCACTTCGCGAGAGAGCGTATACATTATACGAATCGCATTATTTTTTTTTTTGTCATCGCAACACACAACTTTGGACTTGCGCGCGCGCTATTCTAAAACGAAGGAAAACGAGCGGGAGATCCTGAAGCATTTCGTACGTTATAAACACTCGAAACAAAACAAACGACGAGACAAGGGGGTCGCAGCAGTAGTAGCAGCAGCAGTAACAGCAGCAGCTCGTGCTTCATCGCGCGATCAAAAGTTCGCCTAGTAGATTTGTGTGTGAGTGCGTGTGTGTGTGTATATAAAGCTTTTTGCCTCCTCTTACGCTCAGCATAGTTTTGCGTCGCAGCACGGCGATATGTACGAAAATGTTTTGGCCGAGCTGAAAAGCACGCGGGCGGAGATAGAAAACTGCATTCTCAAGTTCATTTCCGCTTCTAACGCGAGTTTGCTCTTTCTCTCTCTCTATCTCTCTCTCTCCTCTTTCGTACAGAGAGGAACCGTGCGCAGGGTATACAGTCAACGCTTGTCACATCAGAAAACATCATAAAGTCAGCTACTCTGTCGTCCCAGAATGCGCGACTCTCTCTCTCTCTCTCTCTCATTCCAGTTTCTCATTTCTCTCGATTCTCTTTTATCTTCGTCCCTTTTGTTTGCTCGTTTCTTCTACTATCTCGGCGTTTCGGGAAGTGAATGCATCCAGACCACCCGTTATTCCGTGAATTTCTCCTACTCATTCGGTCGCGGCGATACTATAAAACGACGCGGGTAAAAGATCTGTAAAACATGGATAAACTTGGGGGCTTCCGTGCATCATTGTTGCAAATTGCAAATATTTGAATTTCATTATACGCCGAAATTGTATTACCGTGGAATATCCAATTTCCCGGACGATAGCAGTTTAATGCACTCGTTATGCGAATACATAAAAAACAACAATTTCATAAGATCAATACTTCGTATTTGCAACGCATCTTCTGCAAGTACGAATCAGTTTTCCTTGTAAATATTACATCAATTACTACGCGATTCGGGAGCTAAGGTGGACGCGCAACCAAGAAGTATCAATAACGAATACACAGTCAGCATCCATAATTTAACATCCGAAAAGGCCATGAGAAATTATTCAATGCATGTGCCGCGCACGAAACGTATTAACACACGGCTAGGACCTTTCCCCATAATTATTTGGGCGCAATCAATATGCTAATTAATGTATTTATAGTTGTTGCCCTCTCTCTCTCTCTCGCTCACTAGCTGAGATGCGAATCAAAACGTTGGACGCGCGTACCTCCACAGAATTGATGGGCTCGCGCGCGTTCCGATATATATATATATATATATTATACGTGCGGCGCGACGGTCATACATTTTCAAATGCTGATACCACGTCGGTTCGTGCTATACTGCTGCTTGTTCGACTGGTAATAATGTATATATACTAATGCGCGATAATAGTATTAGCTCGGCGTGAATCATGCGCGAGACTCATTGTTTGTAAATTGAGTTGTACCATTTTATCGGATGTCCTATATGCGAAACTGTAATTCCGTAACACGGTGTTAATTGTTATACCGCTGCGTACTTTTGTGTATAGATATCATATTATTATAGGATTAATCTAAAAGAAGTATTCAAAAATATTTTACTACCCAAGTTTGGATCTAAGCTAACAATAACAACGACAAAAAGAAGCTTTACGCGCATTCAATTAATTGTTGAATTTGTAGCTATACAAAATAGATAAGCAGCAGCATCCAGGCAACTCCGCAGCCAACTCGTTCGACAGTCCATAAGTTTAGCAAGTGCATAAATCGTAGGGGCATGGATAGCTAAGCAATCCAACCACTTGCTACATCAAAATTTAATTCCGAACGAGAGGGACATATAGATCAGAGGAGGCACACGCGAGAATAACACCTCCTCGACAGTCATTAACGAGGGCTAATTTCAGACGTCCTTCTGCGTTCGCGCACCTCTCTCTCTCTCTCTCTCTTCACCGCAGTCGATCCTCCGTTCCTCCACACACACACACAGACAGACACGTACGTACGTATAGGTATACGTATGGGATAGTACGTCGGGTCTGCGAGACCAAAACGCAGCCCCGTAGCTGTCGCTACTGCTCCTCCTGGAGAAGTGCGCGTCTGGGCCAATTCGGAATGTTGGATGTTAGACATCCTCCCGAGGTCTCCATTAGCATACATCCGTATAACACCGTTGTTCACCCCTGACTTCTCGCTCTCTCTCTCTCTCTCTCTATCTCCCTCACTCACTCTCTTCCACTCTCTCTCTCTCGCTCGCTCGCGCTACTGCCTCGAGGGCGTTGAATTAACCCGCCCTGTATTCTCCCTCTCTCTCGCTTTTCTGGCTCTGCAGTATCTGGCCCTCTGCCTCATATATTCCTGGGCGCTACAGTGGCTCCCGACGCCAACGTGCCAGGACTTATTCCTAGTCGTCTATGTCTGCGTGTTGGTGTGTTGATATGTTGGTGTGTGTGTGTGTGTGTGTGTGCGCCTGCGGGCAACCGAGGCTCTTCCGCTAAATCATACGAGCTAACAACGCGAATCAGAGACATTTACCGAAATCTCGCGCGATTGCTTTGAGAGTTGCGCCTCCTACGTTGCGCGGCGCAGCAGTGTTGCACTTGTGTTCGAGATTAACGTTGCCGAGGGTGAAAAGTTTGCCGTTTGCTCGAGAGAGGAAATGGTGGACTTTCTCAAATGCTTTTTGGAACGGTTTACGTGCTCGACTTGGCATTCGTTTGTTAATGACTTTTGTTCATGCATGCTTGTTGTCTTTTTTGTTTCATTAATAACTATTTATCCTTTAATTAATGCAGATTCAAAAATTTTCCTATGAACTTGCCTTTTAAATTTAGTGACTGTAGTTCTTGCATTGATTTAATTGTAATCAATGTTAAAGTGCACGATTTTCATGAATTAGATCAATTATAATTATTTTGGGGTTCATACGATATTTACTCATAAAATTATTTTGGGTCGGATGATCTGCTGCACTAAAAAATAATATCAGGACAGACAACTTCGTTGAACTTTACAATTGAATTATTTTGTAATAACCGCGAAATTTAATTGCATTTGTGTTTATGATCGTCTATTAATCGTCTATCGATAATAGTCTATTTGTTTACACGATTTATTTATGATTAAATATCAAAGTTAATTACTTGTAGTGGCAATCCATTATTCCGCTGTTAGTACGATTTTCCACGTTATAATACACACGTAATTAAAATTTCTTTAAATTATCTGCAAATTCAGTTAATATATTATAATTACAACAATAATATACTTACTGCGGCACATTAAATACATTCCGTGTTCCTATATAAAGAGAGCGAAGTAGTTTCATCGAAAAAATATTTCATACACATAATCAAGCGAACGTTTATAACCAAATAACGTTGTAAGCTAGCTGCGCCACGAGCTCACGATGCAGCGCCGCTCTTAAGCAGATGCTTTTCCGCGTAATTTACCGCGAATTTATCATCAAATTTTAACGGTCCGCTTATCCCTCCCCGAATCCTGTTTAACAATTTAGCCTATTAAAAAAGCCGGTTAAGACGCGCTCAAAGGGAGAGTCTAACGTCTACCACCGAGGGAAAGCCAAAGAGAGAGAGAGAGAGAGAGCATCCTCTCCACACTATATATATATATATATATACATCTTCCATCTTCTTCCCCGTTCGCTCTCTTTTCCTCCCATCTTCTTTCTTCGAAAATGGAATCTTAATTAAAATCCGGTCGTAATTTATGGTAATCGAGAAAGTGGCGAAGGGGTATATATACTCGTGCGGCGCGGTCGCGGATATATATAGAGGAGCTAGGTGGCATGCATCTGCGCGCGCGCGCGAGGGCATATAGCAAGACGGAGAGAGTGACTTTGAAATCGCGTCGAGTCCACAGAAAAAGACCTGCTCTCATCCTACGAGCGAATGTTCGTGGCTCGCACTTTTACCTAGTCGAGACTTTTTCCCTCATACTGCGGGTGGATTTTCATCCAACTACCTAACCCTCCCTTCCCTTCTACTATATCCAACGTTTCTCCTTTCTCTCTCAGCAAGATTTTTCTCTCTCGCTCGATATTGCACTCGGTCTCGTTCGCTCGCTACTCTTGAGAAGCGAGCAGCAGTAGCAACAGAGAGATCCTGCAGGGTGGTAGGGAGAGAGAGAGAGAGAGAGAGGGGTTAGTCGTTGTGGTTACTTGAGCAGCGTGAAATTATAGTGCGGACCATAAAACGGCCATGCATGAAGGAGGAGGTAGTGGAATAGTTCGCTGCTCCGGCGTATCTGGGCTTAACGAAATCGTCCGGGAATGAGGGGGAGGATAGTGGAAATTCCTTTGTATTACTTCTGCCGCGATGAATTTGAAACTTCGCTTTGTTGCTGCTGCTGCTCATGCTCCTACTGCTACTGCTCCATGTTAATTTATGCTAATGTTACTACGGGGCAGGAACTGCGCTTTTTTATATGCGCGCGGAATGTTAAATTTTTTCACTTTAAGCCTGAGCTCGCGAATTCGCTGGCTACATTCGCTTGAACTTCTCTGCAGAGAATTTCTTTTGCGCTTTGACGATATAACCTCGTGTACGGCTGTGTTAAGAAAAGTTTATAATTCATATTATATGTAAAAAGGACCAGTGAGGAAATACATGTGTCCGTCGATTCTATCTTCTAATTTAGCGGAACAGTATAGTCGTGACAAGAACTAAGGGAGTACCATGTTTACGAGGATAATGAAGATGAACGATCGATCGCTGACAACTTCAGCAGACTTCACTTATTATATTATTAATTCAAATGAAGATTGATTTTGGACTAAATATATTTATTGCAATATGATAATTTATTGCTGTACTGGACAATATAAAAAATCGTGACTAGCGAAAATAAAACTGTTATTCTTATATTTCTTCAGTTCAATGTTCACTATTTATAAGAAATTAACAGAAACCTCAGTCCGAGAAAAGCTACTCGGCTCGCGTGTGCGATAAATAAAATTACCCACCTTAAAAGAATACACGGAACGACTCAGCCAAAGCTTTTTCATTTAATTTTCCGATACAATTACATCGTGGGCCAAAAAGAAGAAGAATAAAGAGACTTCAAAAAAGTACGTTAGATCCTAACGAGATATCGTGAGGAGAGAGCGCATGTGCGCTTGACCCCCTCTCCGCAACACAGAAAAAAAAACAATAAAAAAAAACAAGCCATAATTTTCCAAGATACATCGAGTCCCTTAGTCTCCGGGTTCTCTCGTGAACCGGAAAAGGGGCGATGTGAAACCAGCAAAAAAATGGACAACCGCCTTGCCTTGCTGGAGACTTCAAAAAAGCTTACACACATACGTCCGAGCAAACTCTTCATCCATACACACACACACACACACACACACACACACACACACACACACACACGATGGTCTATGTGCATTTGTATTCCCCGTAATACAGGGGCAAAGTAAATATGTACGTGAATATAGCGTAGAGGAAAGAAAAAAAAAAGGAATAAGGTCAAGCGAGCAGTAGCAGCAGCGATGTGTGTATGAAGAGGGGAAGGGGTGGACTCGACAAGGCTATATAGCGTCATCGCCTCTTTGTCCTTTACTCTGTCCCCGAGCTTTTTACATAAAGATTGTGCCCTCCAGGTTCTTCTCCGGGCGGCGGCGGCTGGGCGAAGTCTTTGGCAATGAAATTGCAAATCCGAGGACATTACATAGCCTCTTGGCAACTTGTGATTTTGCGCCTGAGCTAACGTCTCGCTCGTGTGCTTCTCTCTCTCTCTCTCTCTCTCTCTCCTGTATATACACGAGGAGCACGCGTTTTGTATATATATGTACATGCCAGGGATAGAGCATATATAAGCATGTTACCTACTTCGGGATTCTCCGGCGCGCGGGCAGGCAGGCGAATATCCTGTTCTCCGAAGGAAGCCGGAATTAACTATTCCACACATGGGGAGTATAGGATATGGATTAACTGGGCCAAGCGAGGAACCTGGAGGAGGAGGAAGTTGGAGGAGGGGGGGGGGTAATAAGGGTGTGTGTGTGTGTATTGTACGCACGAAAATTCATGCTGTGTATGCGGTGTGTGCCTATGACGATGCTACGTTGCGCATTGAAAAGGCTCACTTCCGGTCGGTTTTAGCGCTATAGGCCAAGACCCTGTATAAGTGGGGTTCGATGCGTAACTCTATGGGGCAACATAGATTCTATGGGGCAACATAGATTTAGCTGTGTAGGAGACCCTTTTTTGGAACAGTCGATGTAGCAAATGTTTGTTGAAAATATTGAAGAAACTGCTTTGTGCGATGAAAGCATCAAAGATTTAATTGTGAGAGACGATGCGATTGAATTAATGCACTAAATATGAAAACTCTTATGCTTGTATCGAAAACAATGTGCACCGTCTTTCTTCTTTTTTCAATAAACAGATACTTGCAAAGATACTGAAGATCCGAAATCATATATTTTCTCCTTGCCAAAACAATTCACTAGTAACTACCCAAATTGTAATGTAGGTAATTATCTTTACCACTAATTTCTTATTTTTCACATTTATTTAAATCTAGTCAAAGTATAAGTTTCTCTTCTTAATATCTGTTTAAATTTAAAAATATATGTATATAACTCTAACACTTCTTAAAATTTTTAGACAACAGTATATATATTGTACTGCATACAAAGTACGGAAATCGCACAGACCACATTTATTTTCTGTCCTATCTTAAAACCCACCTTAGTCGCAGGTAAAAGTACATATCAAGTCGCTCCACATCACACAATGACTAAATGATTCGGAAGAGCAATTTAATCTCTACGGCTGAATTGGACAATCACTGTTTCCTTCCAAGTTTCCAGCGACTTTTTCGGTCGTTCCCGAAAGAATGGCTTGCAGTGAAACACCTAAAGCTAGCGGAGGGCCGTGTCGACAACTTTTTCTTCCTCCCGGGCATTATCGCCAGAAAGCGATCCAATCTCTATATAGTTTTCCTTCTCCTCTCACTTTCTCGCCTCCTGCCACCCCCCATCCACTCTCTCTCTCTCTCTCTCCTCCTATTGCTCTTTTCTTTTTCCTGCATGATCTTCCTTCCTCCTCGTCCGCAGTGGTTGCTCTCCACCTCTCCTTTTCTTCCCTTTTAATTTTTCACTTAATTTCTATCTCTGTTACTTTTTCCTCTCTCCTTTTATTTGGATAGCGCCCACACCGAACTTTTACTCTTTATCTACTCGCTAACGTTTTTAGAGTGTCATTTTCACTCTTGCGGAGTAGCTCGCGCAAACTTTATCTGCATACTAGAACGGATAGTTCGCTTTGAACTTTTAAGTAACTTGCATTTGAAGATTACATTACCGAAAGGGGGCTGAGAAGTAGCATTACCAGTTTTCCACGCTTTGCTATGTATTTCCTCTAGAAAGAGATCAAAATTACACGCTTTTTTAAAGCTACTTTGTTAAAAATCCTCTCACATTCCCAAATATTTTTCCAGTAATGAAGTTCCATTTTAAAATAGTTTTTTTTTCACATGCACAACCTGGAATCCAATTACCCGCTGTTAACCGCGAGTAGTGGATCATGATTTTCGCCCCCACAAGGCTTCAACATTTTTTGACAGTAATATCCAGCCTTCTTGTGTCGGTCTCAGAAGTGACTCTTGGCGTTGGCGGTACTTTTATCCAGCCTCCGAAATAGTCGCCTATTTAAGTGCTCTGTGCCAACGGCCTGACCCCTGAGGTTGAGCTCGTTCTTTGAATTCACCCAGGGCGAACGCTCGAGCGCGTGACGGACGTGAAAAAATTTCAGAATTAGACGGGACAAGAGAGAGAAGGAGGGAGTAGTGCACTTCCTATACTGGCAAATTCGGACAATCAAGCGGCCATTGTCGAGAGTAATCGTCACCGATTGTGTGTCTCCTTCTTTCCACATAGTTGGAGTAGGTGTATACCTAGTTGGATTGAATTATTTTAAAAAGCTTAATTTGGTGTGCTAATGATTGGAGGAAAGTAAGGACATTATCAAAATTGATTTTATTATGAATGACATTTTTATAAAAAATAGGTAGAATTATTCATTGTAAAAAAGGTACTATGAAATATATTAGGCATTTCTTGTTAGTTTTCATTATTTGAATAGTCAAAGCAAGCATTTTTAGCTTTTATGATTAAATTCGATAAAATGTTATAACATATAATTTCTGTTATATAATCTCAAAAAAATTGATAGCAAAGGTTAAACATAGCAATTAAAAAGTATATGAAAAGATATCAAACCAAAAAATCCTATATTATGTGGAAAAGAAACGAAAGCTGAAATTTTTTTTACAAATGAAATAACAATATATCAATATTTCAATCTTTTAAACTATCAACGACCAAATGAACGAGCAGTTAAACCACAAAAGGTTAACTTTCTTAAAGAGCAAGGGATCGAGAGCTCATTTACACGGCAATGAAAAGAACAGCAGCAGCACAGGTCACCTCACCTCGCCTTATTCCATATGCACACTCGGGCGCCAAAGACGAAGCCAAGGATATATCCTAGCGAGCCCCGGGTAATCACAATTGGAAGCGCTTATTGCGTTTGAGCTCGTGGGGGCCGAACGATACCACGAGGGACTCGTTAGCAATACTGCCGCTATTTCTATATTAGAGTAGCCTTGGGCCGTTAAAATCGCGGAGGGCTTGGGTATGTGTGTGTGTATGTGGCGCCCAACGCGTGCCCGCTACCTGTTTTGCATAGCGCCCGCCTGCGCTAGCATATATAAATGATGGATGCGCATCGTGGCAGCGGCGCGACAGCAGCGGCGGTTATGTATATACTTGGCGACTTAAACGATTTTAATATTTAAAATCCAATGGGTCACGAGATGAAGAGCCAAGTTTAAGAATTAATCGTGTTTGTTCATGTGTGTATTGTGTGTTGGCTTGGCCTGCTTTTTCTAACGTTACTCGTGTAGAGGTGGTTTTTAAGGGAGGGGGGGGGCAAAGATATTTTTCGAAAGGCGGTACTTTGCCATTTAAATTTTTTAATTACGCGATAAGGTCGAAGGGTCACACCGCTGCGCATTTTCTTTGCCGACGCGATAAAGCGCACTAGCTCTAATGACGAAAGTTTTCGATGCAGAAACTTGCGTCTTTATTTATTCTCGACTAATTGATTTATTAAATTTCGAAAGTTGTAAAAGTTCACTGATTTTCTTAAAATTGCATAATACTTATTGCATTAATTTGCTTGTAATAAATTTTGTCCATGTATTGTACCAAATTTAATTTATAATCCATATCTGAACTTTGAAGAGGAAATTATCATGATGCGAAAAATATATGTAACAGATTGAATTTAATTCTGGTGGGAAGAGAATTTTCATATTCATAATACAGTTGTATTAACATTCTAAAAATCTCGAATAATATAAAATTTTCTAATATTGAAAAGCGTAAACACATCTCCAGTACATACATTTTTATGTCAACAAGCAGAAAAAATACATGCAGTATATTTTTATAAATGAACAAAACATAAAAGTCTCAATGGCGAAGGCATTGTTACATTGTAGCAACATATGTTGCGATCGACCTTATGACGTTCTGCGACACAGCATAAGATACTTTGTTATTGCAATATTCCCTTTGTACTGGAAAATTTGATGTTCTATACGCCGATCGAGTTTTTGAAAGGAAATGGAATCGAGGCAACTCTCCGCGACTCGCTGCCATCACGAATATTCTCTTCATCTTCACAGCCACTGTCTCGCCTCCTTCTCCCACTTTAACTGTCACTCCGTATATACCTATGTCGCATTTCGCCTATGCGTTTCGTCCTTATTTTGAGCTTCGAGCGAGAGCCTGCGCTATTGAGTGCGAGAGACACTTACTTTTCTCTTCTCGCTGCAGCATTCGCGAATCGCTCCTCTCTTTCCTTTTTTACGGATATCCGCGTTAAATCCAATAGTCGTCTCTCCGCGGCGCGCGGCAATTTAATTTCTGCGTCGTGCGCGCTGCTGGTGATGATAGTGGAAAAGCATTGAATATATAAAGTGCCATATTTGATTTGTATCTTTATGCGATAACTTAATAAATTAAAAGATAAAGTGTGTGCGTGTTGCGAGAAGCTTACGAAAATGAAAATTTAAATTAGCTTTCTCGGATGTTCTACGTAAATTCCTGGGTTGTGGTTTTCTTAGAACGTGAAATTTGTTGTCACGGCTATAATCATATTTTTCAACACGCGAAGCTCCTTATTACTTGTCTGATACTCAATCTGAAATTCTACTAGAAATTCTATTTTATGTAAAATACAAATTTATACATCTTAAAACTTAAATATTATTAATATAGGAAACAGTTTACGCTCGAAATAAGAAATATTTTGTAAAAAAAGGAAAACATCTGCGGGACTAATGTGATGAAAAGGTGGAGTGAAAATAAAAATATTTAGAGGATATGAAAATGTTGACGATGCGCATCAAAAATAAATATTCGCGGTCGTATAACGTCATTACCCCATCTGCGTTAAAATTTTACCCTATTTCCCGTTCTTCGCACTCACTACTCCTCTCATTTCCATGCCAGTTTCTTCCTCTACTCTGCAAAGCAGGGATCCATTGTGAAACAATAAAACCAATTTCACGCGCAAACCAAAATCCCATTTGGAGAACGGAGAGAGAAGCGGGAAAGGAAACGGAACGTTTTCGCGTACGATGGAGAATATCGAAAATTGTGAAAAAAGGAGGATGAGCTACCGGTAGTTTGCTCGCAAAAACTTATGTCTCTGCCGCTGCACACGGCTCCGGAGGACTCATCCACTTTCCTGTACTAATATTTATTTTTCATCAGCTCGACTTTGTTATACTTTAAAGAACAGATGTTTCCCACAAATTATGTGCGCGCATTAAAATGTTAAAGTAATATCGTACAAAGAATAATTTGACTGTATATTCTGTTCATTTTTTGGTGAAAATTGATATCTCCAATGATTTAATGTACCGTGCGAAGTAGGAGATGTGCACTTGGAAATCGTATTTTTATTCGCTCGAGCTTGCAGTAGTTCAAATACTTTTATCGAAACGGGCACTTGTCACATCTGTTGATTTTAATCGTCGTACTCTTGTTTCTTGATAGAAGCTTTGGTATAGCGAGGAACAATAGTTCTTAAAAATATTGATGTTTTTTATATCATTCGTGCTATTCACTTATTATTTAAAAAATATCGACGTTCAACGTTTTCTAATTTAGGTCAAACGCTTACCAGCAAGTAACTTATTTACAGGATGTATTCGATTTGATATTCAATTTCATAATATTTCAATATTGTTGGCGTAAAACAAATTTAGAGTAATTTATATTTTGATTAACATAAGCTAATTAGGGAACCTTAAGCAAAACATTGTGAATTGCCCGCATCTGTTGAGAGCGTAAATCCCAACGAGAGAGACTATTTACTGAACTTTCTTCTTTTGAAACATAAAAACTTGAGCGTTCTACATTAAAAGTATTATTAAAACTACTCCACCCCCCCCTTACCTTCTCGACCCTCCCATCATACCCACCAATGCATTATATTCCCCCTTCAATATTTCAAACGCGCCTTACGATGTTCTCAGCAGAAATTTATACATTTCTTCTCGACCCGGGCGCATTTCGCGTGACTTACTTAATGTGTCCTCTCTCTCTCTCTCTCTCTCTCTCTCTCCCACAGTCGCAATGCTTAATATTTGTCTACCAGCAACACAATAGAAAATATACTCAAACAGATGTTACTGAAGTGTAGCAGACCCGTTAGCTGTGCGCGTCAAAGCACGAGAGAGACGATGAGAGAGAGAGAGAGAGAGAGAGAGAGAGAGAGAGTAACGACCTTTAATCCAGGCGCCTATTATGTGCCTTCATAAACACAGGCAGCGGCGCTACCTCGAAAGTTGGAAGGCTTAATTAATTAAGTTCATAAACGATACGAGCTGTTTCGCGAAATAATATCTATACCATCTTGTGCGCGCTCTCTCTCTCTCTCTCTCTCCTCTTCTTCTCTTCGGAGGGAGGGAGCGGTGCGCACAAGGCCGTCCCCGTAACTTCATCTATATCTCGAACGATTTCGCATGCGCAGACCTTAGCAGCCACTCATAGTTATATAAGCGAGTTTTCAGTTTTATGGTGTATCGTAGAGAGTCCCAACCGTAGTTCCGATATTTCCCGGGTGAAACTTCGCACGGCAACCTTTACGATCCCGTGGAAAGGACAATATTCACCGAGTTTTCACAACTTTCGTATATCAAATTCAATTATCGTACACTTTTACTCCGACGTTTTCTTCGAATGTAAAATGTTTCAAAGCAGAAATGATCCTTCCACTTATAACATACATAATATATATAATATTTTGAATGAAATTAATCGATTCGCATTTATCAGATACTACCATTTTGATCATTTTGAAGAAGCACTAGTGACTAAA
This sequence comes from Megastigmus dorsalis, assembly GCA_900490025.1. NCBI lineage: Eukaryota > Metazoa > Arthropoda > Insecta > Hymenoptera > Megastigmidae > Megastigmus > Megastigmus dorsalis. The sequence goes on from UELU01141857.1 coordinate 44,984, forward strand.
GCATTTGCTCATTACTTTTAGATTTCGTGCTTCCGATCCCAGTAAACAGGCGTATGACCACTTATACCTTCTTATGGGTCATTGCACTAAGATGTCGCCAGTTAAAGAGGAAACCACCTATAAGGAACAATATCCACTTAATGGCAGGTACCATAGAAGTTCATTGGAAATGTACTAGCGTTACGGTTCGATATGAAAATGGTCTTTTCAAGAAACCAACCATTTTACTTAATCATGAATTAACGTTAATTATGGCGTCTCATCGAGTGACTGCAGTTTAAGTATTTTACAGAATCAACGAAGACAATTGTGCACATAGCTAGGAATTTAAATTTCAATGAAATTGAAGAACTTTCCTATAGAAAATGTGAACTAGAAAAACAATTCTACACATTCTTGCTTCTACGTTTTCTGTGATAGAAGTAGATGACCATTTGATGAGCGGTAAACACGTTTCAATAGGCTGGGATAGAGTTTTATCGTCTACTATCAGACATTCGTTATCGATAGTTTAGTGCATAATTTATGAACGAATTTGTATTATTTTTTTTTTTGAATTCGCAAGGATGTTATGTTATTTTATGTTTGACTAAATAAGAGAGATCCAAAGAATAATAAGATTAAATATAATAATTATGATTAACGCTGTCCCAGTTCAGAAGTAATAAACGTCGGCATTTATTAGTAAATTAATCCTATACGTATAATTGTAATTTGTATCTCAATAAGCTCATCACTATGAAACTCTTCCTTCACTCCAATATGAGTATGGATAATCGAAGGAGGTAACGAATAATGGATTAATTGATCGGAAAATGTTGTATTTGTAAGAATGTAAATAGATTAGGGAATTCTATTTTTAGGTTATGTATTGCATTTTTTTAAATATATTAAAATCATAATACATAAAAGATTATACCGAACTTATCTAATTTTGACGTTAGAAAGTATCTCAGCAGATGTGAACTCTATTCAAATCGACTTTATAGATGATAAGAAATGGATAGATAACCTAAGGAATGATATATGTATACTTTAATAGTGTATGACTAAATTGAAAAGAATAAAATCCCATCATTGATCAGCTTTATAATACTTGTACCAACTTTAATTAGTTAATAAGAAAAAATTTACGATAAAATTTATGAAGCATAAAATATAACGTAACTATACGACTTAAATCAACATCGGCCTGCCCCAGGATAAAACAACGATGAATTAGCGATCTAGAAAAAAGGTTAATTTTCTAAAAGATCAAAATACTCTCCCGGCGTTAACGCGGAAGTGGTTAAATGAATCATCTCGATTAAAAGTCGATTGTGTTTAGCGAGTGCATTCTTCTTCCACGCGCCACCGGCGCACAAAAAAAAAGAAGAGCCTAGAAAAAAAGAAGTGGAAGAGAGAGAGAGAGAGAGAGAGAAAGAGAGAGAAAGAAGTAGGAAAAAAAGGAGTTTTTGCCACCCGAGTTTGATTAAAGGGGACTTTTTGCCTCTTCTAACTCTCGACGCTCGATCTTGTTTCTTTGCCTGAAAGAGAGAAAGGAGAGAGAGAGAGAGAGCTAGAGAGAGAGAGAGCGAGAGAGAGAGAGAGAGGAAGAGGGAGAGAGAGAGAGAGAGAGAGGAAAAGGGAGAGTATAGGTCGAGGACCTTTCTTTCTCGACGTTCATTACGCTAGAGGATCTCACAACTACACATATAAAATTGCATTGCGCTCTATCTGGACATCGTTCTCGGCGACTATAGGTCGATTCACCATATAAGAACAGAATAGCATACCTAGAGTTGCATAAAACCTACGTTATATCTTGTTTTCCAAATTATTACATTTATCAATATTGTACAATTATGTTTTCTTTGCAACATTACATGATATATAAACATCTTCATCGTTAACCACATCGCGGATGGGTTTATACCCCATGGCCCAGATAAACAATCTAAATCAAAATATCTTTTTCGTGATACGTA
>UELU01141857.1:51188-66703 GCA_900490025.1 Megastigmus dorsalis
AAGGGGGGGGGGGGGGGGGGCGCCGAGTAGTTTCCAGCGCTTCGTAATTGATGAAAACTCCCAAGCGCCGCGCTATTGCAGCCGGGGAACTTGTTAAGATGCAGCGAAATTAAGTCGTGGTAGGGTTATTTTGGAGCGTTTGAATCTATTGTACTCCGGATAATTGACATTTGGTACAAAGACATTTGGTAAGATAATAGGGATATCAAAAATGAAACTTGAATATCTAAATTAATGATAATTTGTGCCATGCATAAGTTGACATTTTGTGAAAAAATGTTGTCTTATTAAAAGTGTCTTGAAAGTGGCTAAAAAATTTGATATAGGATATGCTTTTATGCACGAGATGCATTTCTATGTACCAACTGCACCTTAACTTCTGTTTAAGCCATGAACTTATTTAACTGCTGCTGCACTAAATTCATTATGGTGGTATAAAATAATTTTTTAAACGTGTTAAAAGTATTCAAAATGTATTAAAACTGACTTGAAATATTTAAATAAAAAAATTGATGGTTACTTTATTAGCAATTCAAATGTCACCTAATAGGACATAAAGAAACTCTTTTAGAAAGGGAGAGGGGATTAATGACTTTGGAGATGACATAGGGTGAAAATAAGTATGCTAGATGGTAAATATAATATTGTAAAAATCATAATTATAAACGAATTCGCAGACTATATAATACCATATAATAATCGTTCAGCTTTTATATAAAACATGCCATTCTAAGGGATCAAGTGTTGATTGTAGCAGGGAAATTGTAGTAGCTAAAGAGTCCAGGTCTATCGCGGGGAGTGCCTTCAAGATTTTGTTCACAAAGCTATTCCGAGCGCTTATTGAAAGTTTTTTTTTTTTTAAAGGATGCATAGTTGGCGAAGAATTTAAAACTCCACGCCTCGGAAGTGAAGTACGTACGACAAGAAAAGTGCTTGCGCGGAGAGTTTCGGGCGGCGCGCGGCGGTAGGAGGGTCCTCTAAATAAACCGTTGTTGCCTCGTCGTCGTCGTCGTCGTCGTCTATAGAGATGCTTCCACCCTCGAGCTGCCGCAAAAGAGATATTTTTAACTTGATAATCTTCAGTTTTGCTCTTTGAAGTACGCCGAACGGAGAGGTTAACGACTTATACATCGTCAGCGACAATAGCTCGACACTTGAGAAATTTTAGTAATACAGTTACACACCAGTCTCGCGTTTTAAAGCTCTTTTGTTGCATTCAGGCTATAGACATTAACACACGCATTCTCCGTTTTAAGCGCCGTCACTCATGACGCGCTACCCAGAGGGAAAAACTACCCCGAGACGGAGTTGCGGAGACATTATCGCGGTACATTGCGGCCGAGCGCAATTAACGCAAGTAATCACGCGCGTCCGAACTTGCCCGGCATTTATTGCCCTTTGTGCAGTTATACCGCCACCAGGTATTTACACACGCGTTTCGCGAAATCCTGAGCTACTGTAACTCACAATGCCGACGCTGTTACAGATAGAGAATCGTAATATTTTTTCAAGTTAAGTAATATTTGTTTACTGGTATTTTAGAGCTCGATTTTCTGACTTTCACTATAAAGATCCTAACATTTTATTCATTTTTGTTTTCTTTATTAGTCTTGATTTTTTTAAAATAAAATAGATTTTAAAAAGATTAAAAATTAAATCTTGTAGATAGAGTTTTATGCTACTTTATGAAAATGAGCAACAAAATTGTTTGATCATATAACAAGTTCATCTTTTATTCATGGAGTGTAGTTCGCAGTACTGTTCAGAAAAAATTTACTTTTCAAGTGGTGCCTGAGATTATAAATATGCAATAAAGCCAATGGTCGTTCTTTACAAAAGTATCACATCCAAACAATCAGTCTATCGAAAGTACTTCATCTAATCACCATAATCCCCTCAATTGAATTCTCTAGTGTTTAACAATTACCTATATCAATCATTAGCTATATCTCTATTCTTCCCTTTCCTCCCGTCCTTTTTCAACTCGCTTTTAATTCCCCACTCTTTCCATTCCACTCTGCAGCCATTCTCTCCGTCTCTTTCTTTCTCTCCCACTTCCATCCCCCCCAGAGTCTTTCCTTTTCGATCTTTATTTCCCCCGCTTCTCTGGCGTACTCAACGAGAGGCACTTAGACATAGTGTGTACTTGGCTCACACAAGATACGCACACGCGAGAGTGCGCGCAACCCGAGCGGCGCTTTCTCAGCTTTCCTCGAGTACACATAGATCGCGCGCTCGCGACACATGCATGCGAGTCGAGCTTATGTGAGAGATATACGCAATGTTTATTATGCATTTCGCTACTTATGGAAATTGTCTGGATTAACGACCGTTTATAATTCGAATCTTCGTGCGAATAATATTGCTCTGCGTTTTTGCGGTACGACTGGATGCAAGGTTGTAAAATATTTTTCAAATCTATCGCCGATGATTTAAGTTTCTTCTGGTGATTTAGAATCGGTGATGTATAATGTAACGATGTATCGCAACATTTTTATAAAATTATTATCATGAAACTTTATTAAATTTAAAATTAATTGTAAAGGTGCAGATTGAAAAATTGTTTATACAATTTTTGAGACTGAAGAAAAGAAGGGATCAATACCTTTGTTGTACAGAATCTCTTTTTTTACTCCTGTACACGGTTCCGTTATATCATAAAATTCTTCTACAGAGTGTAACCGCAAAATATATCCGACGTATGCATAAATCTAACATACAAACAGCAGACGCGTACGTATAAGAAAGCTTTTCTCTGCGACGATGTCGTAAAGTGACTCTACACAGTTTCAAAGATCCTAGAGCTTTTCGAGGTTCTCCGCTCTTTTCCTCCCTTTTTACAGAAGCGCAAGCCCAGGGCTATACAAGAGATGCTAATTAAGCTCGCAGGCGATTATTCGAGATCGCGAGAACTTTATGTGAAAAATGAGTCCATTGATGGCGCATACGCGCTCCGCAGCCCTCGGCTTTCAGATATTTTGCATTCATGCTTTTGAAAGGGCAGCTGCCGAGCTTCAATATGAAAAATATACGATTGCTTTAATATTTTTATGGCTATGATTACTTAATACGATTTTTTAAAGAGCATGGCTCGCTTCATTCGATCTATAACGGATATATGCGCCCGATCAAATTGAATGTGCTATTATTAATTAGAGGATGAATATCCTATGACTTTGACTATCTTTGTTTAACGATATATAATGTACATATAACATATAGCGGTTAGAAATCGATTTTTTTTAGCAAATACAAACAAACCGTTGTGCGAGACTTCTTTTTTATTGAACGCAAACCCAAACGCCCACTCTTATACTGCCGCTATATAATTATAAAAGAAAAAAACAAGCCACTTAGCCATTCATAAGATAAATGTATAAAAAAAAGCCAACTTCGCAGGATTCGTTGTTGTTTAAAATAAGAAAATCGATAAACTTTTTACGCGCCATGCTGCGCTACATATCGTAGCGGCGCGCACGAGCGCAGTTTTCTTGCAAGAACAGCGTGCACACATACACACACGGGTGAATGTGAATGGCCTGCATAAGTGGCAGCAACAAACTCGCCGCGGGTCGTTGACAAATCGCCCATGTTCGGTATAGCTCGTCGAATGAACAAAGCGAAGCAACGCGAGCGCGAAGAGTAAGAAGGAATACACGGCTGCAACATAAGTCCGAGGTGCGTGGTATAGAAAATCGAATAAAATGAGAGAGAGAACCAGTTAAATAATAAAATAAAAGAAACGACGAAATGCGGTGTGTACGATATGTAGATAGTTATAAATAGGCTGGTGTGGAAAAAATGTAGGAGGAAATGCCGTGAAAAATGTGCGCTGGGATAAGAGGTTGTAGAAAAAAAAGAAAGGAGCGAGCGTTATGTACCTGTTGTATATAGATGGCGAAGATAAAAAAAGGATAAAAAAAAGGAGAGAGAGAGAGAGAGAGAGAGAGCCGCGGAGTGTGTAATCTCACACCAAGGGTTTTTCGCGCAGTTGAGTCTCGTCCTTTTCGTAGTTTCACCCCCCTCCCTCTCGTCTGCACCTCTCGGCGCGCACTTGCACTAAGTTTTTCTCACTGGATTTCTCTCTCTCCCTCCTCCCCGCACCGCCACAGTGGCCATCCACTTTTTCTCCACGCGAGCTGCACACGGAAAGCTTTCTTCTCGCTTTCTTCATTTTTACCTCCCCCCCTCTCTCTCACTCTCTCTTGCACTATTCTTTTTATCTCGACTCGCCTTCTCCCTCTGTTTCTTTCGTTTTTTTTTTCACGCTACTTTCCAGTTCTTCCTCTGTTCTTCGAGTAAACGGGTGTTGTTGCCGATGCTGTATTCGTGGTGCAGCACACACGCGAAAGGGAGGAGAGAGATACGATAGAGAGAAAGAGAGAGGGGGAAGAGAAATTCTCGAGGAGACTAAGATGGATCGCGCGCGCAACAGCCGGCAACTTTATCAGGTGTATGGTTTAACGAAGGGGCGGAGCGGAGGAAAAATAGCGAATGAGTGTTAGAGAAGAGAGCCCATGAGAAGGTGATGGGGTCCTTTAACTAAATAAGTGTTGGCCGTTCCTTGACTCCTTGTCGATGCTTTAGTTGGGTGCTCTCCGGTGTCTGTGAGACACATCAAGCCAACTCGGTAACTATTGCCTCTTTAGGGGAACTTTTTATTTCGTGTTAGCAAGGGGAAACTTTTTTTCTTCTTCTTCTCTCAGCCACTCTCTTATCTCGTACGTATACTGGAGAAAATTGTTTTATGTGTTCATAAAACGTGTAAAGTGCGACCTTTTTCCGCTGGCCTCTCGTGACTTTTCCGTGCTTTATAAATAATTCCTATTGGCGTTTTTTCTTTGCATGAGTTGCACTGTCATTTAATCATGTTAATTAAGCGAGATAAAAAAGCGAGACCGGGCTTAATTCGAATTACGAGATTAATGTTTGAAATTACAGATTTCATTTTACACGAGGTTTACGACAGTTCGTTTGTTAAATATACTGCAGCTTTGGCTGAATATGTATTCTTCGAAAATTATTTGGAGCGTGCGATAATTAATGACGTTAATGTTTGATGCGGATTTTCAAGTCCTTTGGGTTGCCTGGCGCACTGGAAAAATGATTTTTCATCCCTTATAAGCCGCCCCTGCAAGTTTCACTAATTCAAGCCAATAAGAAAGCGAAAAATTTTTAATGAGAATCTTGGGACAACTTAATCCATTTTATGTTCGTGCATGAAAATTTTACGGTAATGCAGATTCGAACGTTTCGCGATTAAAGTTTATTGTAATAATCCGCGAGTCTTGCGAATCTTCGAGATGAAAAAAAAAAGTCGTTTACGATGGGCCAGAAAATAAAAAAAAGAAAATTTAATTGAGAAAATTATAGAGCTTAATTATTTAACATAATTCAGTTTGCAAAGTGGGTCGAGCACTGGTGGCTGGAGTATTAAGGACTGTTATAACGGGGCATCGATTTATTAAAGGTGGATGTAACTGTTCACATTCTCACACACACACATACACACGCGCGCGCGGTTAAACCTATAATTATGATGATGCTCTAGATTATAAGTGCGAAACAAGGGGGTGAAGCTGAACAAAAAAAAAACCAGGGAGGGTAAAAAAGTGTGTCAATGCGCGCGCGTATTTTCATCATGTATCAAAGGCGATCGTCATGGGGATCCGAAGGTGAATTTATTATCCGCGGCTAATTTCTTCGATCAACTGCTTATCGCGCCGCCTTTCATCCTTCTTCATGCTTGGAATCAAATTCTTTTGCAGCTCTCTTTAATGTTTCTCCCTTTCACAGAGTTGTTTTTTTTTCTCGCTGCACTATTGTGTTTCCTCCAGATACGCGCTTTGCATGTTCGCCAGCGGAAAATGAATGCTTTTAACTGGGGGGAAAAATATCGTGAATTCCCAGAATTATTCAACTCGACATGCTTCGTAATATATTTCAATAATCTTATAGGGATTATTTCACAGTTAACTACTTTATTAACAGAAAGGATTAGTCATAATGCATTTGAGTGGGTAGATCAAGAATATTATTAATTATTAATTATTGCATTTGTTTAAATGAAAATTATTAATATGTTTAATTAATAGTCATTATTATAATACAGAACGGCTTTGTAAGTGGAGTCCTTGCGCAAAACTAATATGTAAGTATAATAATATTATGTAATTAGGTATAAGGAAATTGTCTTTTTATCTTCTCGGTAGACTTTTAAGTAAGCCTTAAACTTAGGGTAACAATTGCAGTTTTTCAATGAAAAAATAGAGAATCGCCATTCATATAATTAGTAACACGTTTATGTATGGTTATTACGACTTGAATAAATTTAATATTTAGATATGAAGTCATCATGGAACGTGAATTGTGTTCCCCACAGTATAAAAGGTCTCGGATTATAAAGCCAATATATCTAGTTCTCATTTAAATATAAAATAATGTTACGCACCAAGCAACTGTATAAGCGGAGAAAATATCTCATGGTAATAGTTTGCAATAATCCACCATGTTTCGCATTTTCACTCGGAATTAATTACGAATAATTCCAAGCCGTATTTCATTTTGTAGCCTCGCGGAAATGTTTCGAGAGAGAGAGAGAGAGAGAGAGAGAGAAGAGGAGAAAGCGTAGGCGAGTAATCTTTATCGCGTTTTAGGTCTTTGTATGATAGGCAGCCTAGCGCGCTCTGGGAAAAGGGGGGTAGGGAGGAAAATAGAATGGAAATATAAATCCAATTATCCAACTGTACAAGGGACCGCGGCGCCGACCTACCAATTACAACGTCTTTCTCCATTGTTTATTTGCGTCATGGGAATACTGCGCATTTTACGTTATATTACAATTTCATAAGTTTAAAGAGCAATTTATTGTTATCTTTGCAAGGAAATGTGCTTTATAATGCTACTACGGTGAAATGTGAGTGTAAAAACAGATGTGCTTAATTGAAATGAAAAAGCTAATCGTATTTAATTTAAATTAATTGAATTGTCACGAAGAGCATTTTGAGGAAAATTATTTTTGTGCTACTTTGTGTTTTTCATAGCGAGCATCGGTATGGTAAGAGGTGCTCAGCTAACGGTTGATGTACTGCGTTTGTTTCACTAATGTGCTGTTTGGATAATGTAGGATGATAATAAAGTTCCATAAAGCATAAAACATTGTTCTAATGATTTGAGTTGTTGAGCATAAAAAATTTGATAAGTCCCGGCTTGTGAAAATAACAGTTCCTCTGATCTCACATTCCCATAAGAAACAACTCTATACAGTTATTATTTTTCGTCGTTACATACGGTGTTTAATATTTCTAGCTATCTAATTTTGATTAAGTCATTTCTATAAAATTTTAAACTTTAAAATAATTAGGTAAAAAAATATAGCTAATATTAACAGCTTATAATATTGCAATATCATATGCATTGTATGAGATAAATCATGTTCTAATTCAACGCTATTAACTGCTTTAGTAATGACAGTAATTACTTCAATGTAATTAACTTCATAAATTAATTTAATGTAATAAAATCCTAACATTTTATGACCGTATGCTGAATTTTAGTAAGTAAAGAGTACGTTATGTAATTTGATTTCAGTAACATTTGATTGACATATATAATATATTGCAGGTTTCAGGATTACTAATGGCATATTGATTGTATAATTAATCACATCCGTTAAATCAATTCGCTTCTTCGCAGACTACATATCTTAATACAGTATATCACGAAGTATAATTCAATGCACATTGTTTAATTAACGTGTAACAATAAGCATATTTTTATTCCAATGAATTAATAACAATCGAAATTATTTTATACGTCTATATAATAATTTAATACGTAATAATGCAATGATTGTCTCGAATAACTGAATATATTCATAACGTATTATGCATTTATTTCGAGAACCCACAGTATCGATGTCCCGAAAACATACTTCTAAAGTAAACTTGGCGAAATTGAACTCTTTCATTAAGCTGCAATACATTTTGTATATACATATATACACAATTACAAATTCCCTCTTTACCACGCTGAATTAATTCAACGACATCGCTAAACAAGTATAGCGAGTGTATCGTCGATGTTTATCATAATTATTAAACGCAATTCAATTACAAAGTGCATTTACACGACGACGCCGCCGTGCACCTATATCCCAGTTTCGGTATAAAGGAACCACGCGAAACAGCCGAATTTAGCAAACGAAACCAAAAGGTACAATCATACGAGATAGCAACGATTAAAAGTAAATACTCGATAAACAAAAGCGCCATTATAGCCTCCCCCGAGAACTCCAACGGTTTATACGGTCCAACATCGTCACCCCCGCACACGGCACACACCGCCGCATTAATGGTGCGTATAAACTTCCCCTTCGCGCCTCGCACCTGGCCCTCTCGAACGAATAAAGAGAGTCGCCACGGGACGCGTCGAAAAACCTCTCGCACTCTCGCACAGATCGTTTACCCTCGCTGTTCCCGTAAGTAATACCTCCGATTTTCAGCGTCTCTCTTTCTTTGCACGCACATCCCGTGCACACACCCACTGGTGGATTTACGCTGGGCGCGCGTGACAGTCGAAAGTTCCGCCGTCTCTCTCTCTCTCTCTCGGTTGTGACCCCTGAAAGTCCGGTATTCTCTCGTGAGAGGACGACTCTCGTAGCAATTCGAGTATAAATCAGAAGGAGAGACAGAGAGAGAGAGAGACCGAGTGGGTTCCCCGAAGGAAAGTGTGCGCGTCGGATATATCCAATGGGACGTCCCGCGAGGTGCTTAAATCGCCGCTCATTCATACATTACGCGCCGCCGCCACGGCCGTGAAAGAGGTCAAAATGGGCTCCGTAGCCGCTGTTATTAGCCCCAACCTTCGCGTATACTCCGCACTTGGTGTATATGTGTGTGTGAGAGAGAGAGAGTCGACGAGAATGCCATGTAGCTACTATTACCTCGTTCTGTCCATGCACTCCATGCACTCGAGACCTTCGCAGGGCTTGCCAGGCGCGCCTCCTACCTACAACCCCCCTTCCTATATATATATATAGAGTATAACGGGGCTGGTGCCGAGCCGCTGGCGCATCTACATAATTTGCATAATTTTCATAATGCATTAGCGGAATTTGCATCGGAACCGTGGCCACCGTCGCCGTCGCCGCTGCCGTTGTTGCTCCTGCTCCTGCTACTCCTGCACACTGCACATACACACCTATATATGCTCTACATACACAGGCCTCCTTCGTTCGTGTCGCCGATTCGTGTGTATCTGTGTGCGCGTGTGTATGTGCCAGAGTGAGTTTACGCGAAACGGGGAACGAATGGAGAGAGAGAGAGAGAGAGAGAGAGAGACAAAGACTGCATACCGTGCGTGTGTATACGCGCGTTGCGGTTCAGCGAGGAGCCTACGCAGGTAAACTGCGAAAATATACACTTACCGATGTAAAGGCCATAATGTGATTCGTGTTCATACGTCGAATTCTTGGAGTTTGGAGGGGGGGGACGAGCGGATTGGGCCGCGCTAGCAGTGAATTGTTAATTCGAGCCTGTCGATATATACGTGACTTTATTATTGCGTGTGTGCAGTGAATGGGGGTGTGGGGATGGGGGAGAGAGTCGCGACCTAGCGCACAGTCGCTAAGCGTGACGAAGGGATTAGTGCTGCGCGACGCTGCTACTGCAACGAGATGTGCGAGGAAGAGAGAGTTTGTTAATTCCGAGTGCGCTCGGCGCGCAAGATGCAGTTACATCGTGTGGAATGAATTGCTCGCGAGTGGATGCTGTGTGTATTCGTATGGGCTTTAAATAAATTTACCTTCGCGTTGCGGGTAATCTGTGCGCGTTCGTCTATTTTTCCGTTGGAAAGATTTATATGCGATGTATATATGTCGAGAGGAGTGGAATTATATCGTTTGCGAATGTGGTGTAGACCGCACGGGGCTGGCCAGACTTGACTTTTTCTACTTGCACTGTATTTTGTGTTGCTTGAATATCTTTTGTAAGAGAGATTAGTGAGGAAACGCCACGGGGTTAGCAGATAGTTTTGCCATTCTGATAGTACATGAAATTCGTCGAGTCATTAAACGATATGACGAAGTATTATGGGTATAGGTGTCATTTTTTGGAAAATGCGAGGATAGCGTGCCGCACGAGGAGAGCATCGTCTTTCCAGCATGTCTCGTCGAAACTTTTCCCATCTCCCTCTCGCCTTTTGCCTCCTCTGTACCTGCACATTCTCCGCTATCCCCTTACCATCCCATCCCTGGCGCGTCCCTTTCTCTCTAATACTTCTTTAAAAATTCTTTTGTCCCCCGTCCTGGACGTCTACAACACACGTCTACATGCACACGCACTGGTTTTCGCATTATCCGCTCCTTCATTAAAGACCCCCGAGTCGTGGATCTTTTCTTGTAAAACAAGGGCTAACTTCCATTAGGGGCCACCTTTAACCAGCCCCAGCGCCGCCGCCGCTGACTCGGGCGCGCGAAACCCGAGAGCTTCGCAAGTATACGCGAAGGTATTCCGAACACGCGAAAAGGCGACGGGCGGCGCGGCAGTGCAGCGGGGGTTGGGGGGGGTAGGGGGGTAGGGAAGGTAGACGAGAGAGAGGCAGAAGTTTAACTATGAAACATTCCACTTAGAATTAACACGCTCATTTTGTCGGCGCGCTGGCTGCTTTATTGTGTGGATGTAGGGACCTTTTGCCCGTTCATTAGACTAAGTACTACGGGGATTTTTCTTTCGCGCGCCTTTATATAAGCTAACGCGCGCTTCGCCTCGGATATTTCTTCATTCCTCGTTCTTTGCCTGCTGCTATGTACATTTGGGGCCCTTGCGAATAATTCGCCCCTCGGTGTTTTTCTGATGTAGGTATACCAATATTTTTAATGAGCTTCTTACCTCTTTGCGGGATGCTGTTGTTTTGAAATATTTCAACTGAGCTAAAGTCTTGGCGTGTAATAAGCTACGGCGGTTGTTTATCGACTTGTTTCTTGTATCAAATTGTTGATTTTTGTTGTAAAATACAACTGTGTAACAACAGTTTTTCTCTCGACATTAAAGCGGTGTTTTTTAACTTTATTATACCGTAGAAAGAAATGTATGGATGTTTGCAAAATATCATCTGTTTCATGTTATAAATAGATCAAAATCAATTCTAGAAATTTACAACACTCAATGTATACGACGAATAATTGTTTTAACCTTGTCTACAAGGCTAAAAAACACATGAAATTATAACGAGCGAAATATTAAAAGCAAATAGACCCGATAGATACGCCATCTATTTCTCATTTCAAAGCTCTTTTAAATATGCATTAACCTGTTACGCATTACGGCGGCCCTATCAGCCTAAGAAATTTAATAAACCGCGTCGTCCGGTCCCTCCGAGAGAACGCGAAAGGAAAGAGGAAAATTGCCGCAACACGTGTTCTCTCCCGTGCATATATATACGGATTTGACGAGGTCGCGAAAGTAAGGGAAAGATATATATATCGAGATTGTTCGCGCCGTTACGGAAGAGCGCCGTGGAAAAATAATAACGCCTATAACATAAACCTCGAGCCTCGTCCCGCGACATTTCCCTTACCTTTTCGAAGATTCGTTTGCGAGATACAGTCGCTCGCTCGTGACCCAGATTCGCGGCGCGTCAGACCCAGTAAATACTGATATTTTTTCGGTCTCGCGTTCTGGGCTGCTGCTGCTGTGAAGGGCTGAAAACACGCGCTTATCTCTAGAGCCTTCGTCGGTTAATGACGAATCAGCATAAGAAGATTACCGGGGCTCGGCAGTTGAAAGATTGATTGCAGTTTATGTTAATTTCGGGGCGCTGTAAATATCGCTTTAAGCGTTAAACTGTATTTTACTTATCGAGTCGATCGAATGTTTACGAGTTTCAATGAAACTTTTCGGGTATAATCAAGTGTGTTTCGTCTGAAATTGTAATAGTTCACTTTATTTTACATTTTTGAGATAATATTTGTAAGATATTTTCTGTACGATACTTTATTTTAGAATTCTGAGATAATATTTGTAAGAAATTTTCTGTACGATACTTTATTTTATTTATTTACAATTACAAAGATATTCTGCATTATTAACACTCATTCGGTGAGCGAATTTAAATTGTTATTTGAGTATCACCGATGAATCTGCAATATCGACTTATTGAGTTTAGAATGTCATTTTAACTAAACTCTAAGGTACCGAAACGACCGTATTTTTACAGAAATGGAAAATTAGTTGTTGTTATTGTTAAAATCCCGAAAGTTGTTCTTGAAAAAATAATAGATTGGCTTTCAAAAACAAAAACACAACACTCAAATTTAAAGATCTATTGAAGTATTTAAAGGATCTTTAAATACCTTTTCTAAAGCTATCAGCATTTTATTAATTTCAACAGAGTTAATCCACGCTTGGTAAAGTAAAGATTTACAAAAAAAAAAGAAGAAATGTCCCAATATTAATGTGCGATATTTATCCTTGTAGGCACAGCCTCAGAGAATCAAAGTAAACTCGAGCGTAAATCCGATGGCCGAGTATACGTAATACGCCTTGCGAGCAAACTGTTTGCAAGGCCAATTGTACTGCAGTTGCGGACACGCATCCCGGAAGAGACACAAAGACGTGACTGACTTTCGGCATTCAGCTCAGCTTCTGTTCAACGACGTACACACATACACATGCATGGATACGTACATAGATCTCGCACATTGCTCTCAGTCACGAGATTTTCAGTGATATTACGGCGAGCATTGACGCGAATTCATTTTGCCTCATTGTAATCGTCTATTCCTCTTTGGATCAACTTTACGTTGCTATGCCAGAAAGGCATCCTTTTCAAATAATCGTTTGTTTTAAGACTCAGCCACGTAGAAACACATTTATCTAACTGCAGATGCATGAATTCATACATTTTATCGATCACTATGAAATTTGCTAAAAGGAACTATTCCTTTTAACGAATCGAGATTGTTTCTTTTTTCTTAAAAGCTTTAGGAAAAATTTGTATAAGATCACGTTCTAGCGAGCTTAAATCGATCGGGGGCACAAAAGACTGTACAAACGCTTACAATTCAAAGTTTCAGTTGAATAACCATTCCTAGCTGCCTGCAAACAAAAGTTTTAATCTTTTCATAGGAGCTGGGCGTTTACTCTTGCAGCCACTTCGTGTCGAGCAGACTAGTGCGAGATATAAGTAAATTTAGTTTTGTGGGCCTGTTAGAAGATAAATTATCATCAACTTGAAACTAACGAGATTTGGATATCGTGCTTTCCTGTCTTTTCACAAGTTAACGATAAGAATTGTTGCACCATTTATAAATAAAAATTTAATGCCTAATAATCAGTCCTAGCGATGCTTGAAAAATCTTTTAATACTTCCAGGCGAAAAGTTGTAAAGCAGAACTTGAAACTGCAGCAATTTTGGTTTTGGCAATGCCTACAGCCAATATCCAACAGCCGCAAACGGCCATTTCTTTTGTGTATCGGCGCAATTTACCGAAACAGCGCTATATAGAGATGGTAGGGACAATAAGCGGACACAAGAAAAACTATATATATATATATATATATATATAAACACGATACTCGCGCAGAAAGGGTTTTAATGCATTTTCTGGCTTTTGTCTCTCCTATACCCCTTGTAGCAACTGGGCTTTTCGGAACGTGCCGATTGCTGCCGCTGACGTCAGATATACACCGCAGCTCCAGGATATTACAAGCTCTCGGGGGGTGCACACACCGAGGTTTACATGCCCCATCGACTCTCTCTCTCTCTCTCTCTCTCTCTCTCTCTTCATCTTCCCCTTTCTCTCTGTCAAAACGACTGCGGGAGCTTCCTCTCGCAGTAGCACACACACACACACACACACATAGAAAATCACGAACTGCAAGCAGCCGCTGGCTTAATTTCGCTCTTCCATTATGCTTTCCATCTTGAAGAGATACCCGGAATAGGATTCTGAAAATTATTACCTCCAGAGCTTCTCTCTCTCGGCAATTCCTTCTTGCGGCCGTCGCTTATATAGCCGAGCGTTTGCCACTTTCGGCTGGTGTGTCCTTAAATTTTCATATCTGACCTTCCATTTTCGCGCGCGCGCTCTGTGCACACGCCCACCCAGTCCGTTGATAGACTTGGGGGGATATATATATATCCGCACCTGCGACGCTGGTGGACTTTAGACCTGATTTACCCGTGATATAACGGGACTTTTCTGCCCTTCTTGCGGTATACGTTAATGGACGTCCATTACTGTCGGATTTGATTCTGAGGGTCCTACCGTTGGAATTGAATTTTTCTTTTTTTTCTCTTTTAATAAGGCTCGGAAGGATTTGACGCGGGTGTAGCTACCAATGAAGGGGCTGTTAAGCCGCAAAACGATTATCCTTATCGAGCTTTATTATGACTATCGAAAATTTTGTTAATTTATGACTTTTCAGGGGTGAGGTAACTATATTTTATCTGCACGCATTCGTTCTATAAGCAAATTATTTATAGTTTATATAAATACTAGCATCTAAACGTGTTAAATTTTCAAGCTTTTTTCCACTCGTTTGGTAAAGACACAAAAAAAAAAGAAACGAACAGATTTCTCAGCAAGCCATGAAAATTGCAACAAAGGAAACCTTAACGTTTATGTCGTCATGTCTTTTGCAATGGCTCACAAATAATCTTCGGAAGCTCGAGGAGATGCTTCCACACTGGCGGACATTCATCTTGAAATCTCTATCTCTCTCGTTCTCTTTCTATCCGTTCTCGTCCCTCTAATTCTCTCTCGCTCTCTCTTTCTCTTGTTCGCGCAGGGTTTCGGCCTGGAAGGCGAAAGAAGCTGACTTGGTTCCTCTGGAAAGTGCAACGATTATAAGTTAAAGTCAGACCCGGAATCGCCTTAATCGCACTTCCTATAAGGCGCTACGAATAAATACCCCGGCAAGAAGTATAAGAGAGAGCGAGAGAGAGAGAGAGAAAGTAGCCGTGTTCGAGTGCCGAAAGTAAAGAGAAAGCAAAAATAGGAGAAGGAGAGATTCTCGAGAGCGCGAGAGAGTGAGAGTGAGAGAGAGAGGGAGTAGAGGAAGTACCCGTAATTCGGCCTCCTGTTACCGGCAGATAATAACTTCCAATTTTACTTCGCCCTCAGCCTCCTGCACCTGCAAAAGTTCGTGACAACTTGGTCGATGGGCAGAAGTTTCGCTTGCTCTACTGCACCACCTCCCGCTTACCCTTACCCCTGTCCTTCCACCGACTACGACAAATGTACCAATTGCATGGGAGCGGAGCTTGGATATAATCGAAAGTACACTTATCGCGAGGCGATTAAAAGGGCGAGCAGCTCCCTAAAGGCGAAGTAATAAAATTCCTGCTCTATGCGTGCGCCTGTATACGACTCGGATACTTTTCTCTCTCTCAGCTCTCGTAACCCCCCGTGAATTATCAAAAACAATATCGGGGCTTGGAGATGCAGAGAGAAGTAGTTCGGTGCGCGGCGTTTACATATATAGGATGGCGCGGCAGGAGAGGGGGGGGGG
>UELU01141857.1:70432-107620 GCA_900490025.1 Megastigmus dorsalis
AATTCTTATCGCAACTTAACATCGAATGAGACCTGTAGCACATTTATTCTTCTATCCAGTTACGAATAAACTTAAGTCAAAAGTGGTGCGTGCTAAGTGTGTCACGCGGTATATGCGTAGATATGTCGCGGTGCCAGTACTCGTTGGTACTGTGCGAAATGGGAGTACAGCTCGTCCGCGGTCGCGGTTATCTCTCCCGCGAAATAAGTAGAACGCGAGGGCAAAAGTTTTTCTACCTCCGAATCTAAATGTGCGCGCTTCCTTCATTTTTTTATCGCTCGCCCTCGCACCTTATACGGCTTATATATATATATGCATAAACAAAACATCGCGCACAACACACAAGCGCACGCGGAGATGTATTTACGTGGACGGCTGGGCTTCGCATGCCGCGAGATTAAAATTTATTAGAGAGGCGGAAAATTGCGCTCTTGAAATAGCGCAGCCGAGCGTATTGGATGTATAAGCGGGAGCCACCGCCGTCGCGTATATAAGCCTTCATCTCTTACGTGCATTAGCTTCCCGTGCACCGGCCCGGGGAATTCTAATAAACGCTTAGCCTTACTAGTCTGCGATCCTGCGTCAGCTGCGTCATTGCTCCTCACACACACACACACACATACTCACACATGCTCCTCTTTTTCCCCCTTCGCGAGGATGGACGCAAGATTCTTATGTGTATATAACGAGTCGTTTGCCTATACGATGGCAATTTTCTGTATATATTGTTGTTCTTTTTTTTGTTAACTGATGAGCGCAATCGTTATGTCAACGGGGATTGATGAGGCAAAATTATTTGGATCGCTCGCTGTGTGTCGTCGTTTGCGAGTGCGCTTACGAGTGTTCGGTTTTATTGCGGCGGGATTAATATTAGAGGGTGGAAAGTTTGCGTATAACGAGGATGAATGTGCCTCAAACAGTTAAATTAAGACTCGTGTTTTTCGAATGCTTAAGTTTATTCTTAGCTTTAATTAGTGGGGCATATGCTATGGATATAATAACGATAGTTTTCAATTAATTGTACAACGTTTATTTTCTTTCATCTTGTATACGTAAGGCTGATGTTGTGATAAGCTTTAATTGGCACCTTTAGATAAACAGAATGGAGTTTTACGCGTGGAAAAAAATTCTTTTGCAGATACGAAATTAATGTAACGTGTAGCAATGCAGTGCTGCGTCTTTTGTCATTTATCCGGCATTAAAATTTATTTAACTTTGTATGTGTACGTATAACGTTTTTAATCTTTCTGATTATTCTTGCGAGAATTTTCCAGGGAAACCTGCTGTAATATCATAAAGTGTAATTATTTTTTAAATTGCAAAAAAGACGCTTAGTTCGTCTCAGTTCCTTTTTACTTCTCATTATCGTCGTTGGGTCTTTAATCTCTCGTTGCTTTTTACTACATTTTTGCTCTCCCTTATACATTATTCCGTTATCAAAGACTGCGCGCGGATAACGAGTTCGACCGACATATTTTTTCCATTGCTCGAAAATTTCACCATCTGTTTTTGTTTATATTTTGCCTTTTCCTATTTTCCATTTTAGCATTTAGCTTTACGCGTGTTGGATATTTATAACTAATTTTAGTTATCAAAAAGAAGTCTTTTCTTTTTTTGTTCAAGGCTTTGCATTTCAAAGGGAACGCTTTGTTAATGAGTGAAAGGTTAAAATAAAATTTTTTCGCAGAATAATTCCATACACAGTAGCTTTACTCAGTTCAGAGAGAACCAAAAGTGTAATGTTTGAAGCATGCTATGCGAAAGTTAAATTATTTTTAAAAATAACGTGTTATTTAAGGATAGATTAGTGACATTTCAATTATTCCAATTTTCTACATTATTTTAAGAGAGGAGGATCCCAACGGCATATCTAAACACCTTTATTCAAAGAATACAATGACATATTTTTCATTCTTGTACCATGAGTTTTATGCTATTAAATCACAAGATTTTCAACTAAACTTGACAGGATTGAAACCGCCAACAGCATATTACAAGCGAAAGCTCTGAAGAGTAAGTTACATCAAAGGTGGATTTCAATAATATATTGTTTATTATATTATTTAATGAAAATAAAGCATAACTAAGGTAAGAAAACATCTTAGATTTTTAAGTGCCGGAAGAACATTCATGAGAATGTACCGCGAAGTCTGCATTATCGTAAAAAGCTCTGTAATTTTCAAAATCAACTGTCTGTAAAAGCTGCTTCATTTACTCTTTGATCGAAATTACTTAGTATACGTGCACCTACATGAATTGTAACAAAGAGAGCAAAACATCCAACGCAGGATACACCAAATTCAGTTACATCAACTAGCAGTATTGGCCAATAGCATTCATGATTACAGTCAAACGGCTGGTATTTAAAAATTAAAACCAAGCGGTGATACATATGTAGAGGCTCGAGCTACTACAAAAGCCTAGAAAACCTCTCACATCTAAAAATCCACTACATTTACAAAGCTTATATACAGCGAGGCCTATATAATCTCGACTACGACTGTGAGCCGCATCGCAAGTCCTATCATATATATGCCAGCTGTTCCCGACAAATATTCGGCCAGAACTGCGTATACGCTCGCGCAACCATCCCTGCTCCTGCAGCTCCGATCGAAATCGATGAATTTTTAATTGCCAAAGCGGTGGTCGTCGGCGCGGAATCACGAGCCGGCCGTAGTACACATCAGCGGCATCTGCGTCGCGCGTCCTGCGCGCAATATAAATGATATGCGAATGACAATGACACGGACGAGCGGCGAATATTGCCGAACGCGACGAGCGGACCGAGCGAGTGCACAGCCCCGGATACGTGCAACTACGGCGCTCGTCTCCCGAAAATCGAATAGACGCCGCCGGTGTGCATTCGTAGACGCGTGTAAAATATAAATTAATGACAACCCGGAGCGACCCCTACCGTGGATTTCCCCCAGATGGCTGGCGATGTACCGATTCTGATGCCGTCGCGCTGTGCCACGGTTATTAACTAAGCTTACGATATAATTACCGCTCGCTTTGCATGCGAATACGCTTACTATACTCTCTATCTCTCTTTCTCGCTCAGCGCATGTCTCTCTCTGTGTGTAGGGGCAGTTCTATCTCGCTCCTCTCTCTCTCTCTCTCTCTCTCTCTCTCTCTCTCTCTCTTCGACGACAAATTGATGAGTCGCACTCACGAGCGCGCGATGCCCCGCGGATGTAATGAATCCGACAAATTGACGACACGGGATTTCCTGAATATCGATGATTATATTGCGCGAGCCGCGGTTATCTTCTCTCTCTCTCTCTCACTCTCACTCTCTCATCTTTTTTCCAGTCGCCGGTGATTATATAATCCATTCAAAAATATTAAATCCAATGTAAATTTTTCGAAATTCGAGAGTTCGTGCACGGAAAGTTCACACATAGGAAACACGTGTGTGGTTGGCGTAAAAACGCGAATTTGCATGGGTGCGTGTGAAAAAAAAATAGTTTTTTTTTTGTCAACAATCAGAGCGTAACTTTTCGGTGCTGTTACTTCTTTCATTTGACTTTGAATAATTATTTCTATAACATTAATTGTATTTTATGAATGCATTCTATGAAATGCGGTCGTATGTAATCCTTTGACGCCCTGGTGCACAAAATTTTGTATGCCAACTTCTCTTCGCTTATATAAACAGTGTAAGCGCAATGGAATGTTGATTACCCAAATTCTTGCATTTTTGGGATCGCTCTCTTAGATTTTCCGGTCTAAATTGAGCTACCCGCTACCCGGTCTAAATTGAACTATCAGTATAGGTGAGCTAGGATGGTTCGGAACCACCTGTGATATATATGATATTTATACATCGCACGTATATACGTATATCGCAGCCTCATGATTTTAAGAACATTGCACGCCCTAACCTAGAAGACGTTTAGACTTCCTGACTTAGCCCATGCGCACTACATGAGCCAATCACATAACGTTTATCTTGGCTTCACAACATCCGGTCATCACTTTTTTATATAGGGACTAGTATGAATATTGTTCCCGATTGGAGTAATGGCCGATTCACCGGAATAAAATATTGCATATGCCGTGTACACGGCGATCGAAAAGGATCGTTCGGGGTCGCTATTTTCATTCATCGACTTAAATCGATAAAAGGATAAACCACGCGACATATTCGCGAAGAAGCGGATTTGGGGACGGTTAGCAATAGAATCGGCCAATGAAACATGAAGCAAACGAAAAGGCTTGCGACAAAAGGAAGCGAAAATGCCGCAATGTAAAACAAGCGAAAAAGCTTGCTACAAAAGCGAGGGAAAAGACCGCAACATAAAACATGCGAAAAGGCTTATGTATATATATGTCATCGTCTAAGGTAAACAAGAAATGTGTTTGTTTAAATGTTGAGCGTCGTGTTGCCTAGCAACGAAAAATAAATGATAAGTAATCTATTAACCCTTTGCGGAGCACATTTTTCTATCAAACAAATTTTCTGTTATATTGGCCTTAATGGGTTTTCGGGGTCGCTGATCGCGAATCTAAAGTTAGATTTCCAAAATTCAAAATGGCGGATCCAATATGGCGGACAAGTTTTTTTAAAAGTTATTACATTTTTATAAGACTTTTCACTCGGACGTTTTCGAGGTCGCTGATTACGAATTTGAAGCCCGATTTTCAAAATTCAAAATGGTGGCTGCAATATCGTAGACGAGTTTTCAAAAATTTTGAATTTTGCAAATCTGGCTTCGGATTTGTGATGAGCCACCCCCCAGATATCAAGTTTCATGAAAAGTTTGCAATTTATTGAAAACTTGTCCGCCATATAGGCGATAGATAGAGGGGACTTGCTCTGTCAGAACTATTAACTGGTGCAATAAAGAAAAATTTTCAAAGAGGGAGAGGGAATTTTGAAGATTTACTTTTCTAACAATTATGTTGTAGTATAGTACACAACAACTATATATATATATATATTCATACTAGTGCTCCTAAAAGCATGAGAAACGAGTCCCGGCACGCGGTCGAGCTGCGATCAGGTGGCGCTTATATGGATATACCTGCGGTATATACATATATATAGCCGGCATGTGTAGATATATATATATATATGAAGTGTCAGTTTCGGCTGCATACTTATACTTAATATATTACAGCACGAATACAGATATAAGCATATATGAAGTCATTGGATTATTGCACACTTGCACAAAGAATTGAGCACTGGCGCAGCTTCCCCCAGGTGGCCCAGAACCGTTATAGCTTGCCAGGGTTGTTGACCTCTCGTGTAATTGCACAAAGAATAATAACCCAATCATCCTATAACCCAGGTGGCCCAGAACCGACTTAGCTATCCTACTACTATCATTTAGAAATTAAACTAGTCCCCCTTAAAAAAATTCGAAAAAATTAACTGGTAACCAGTATCCTGCTAATGGGTTAAGGCTTCAACGATTTCTGAAATGCCAATAAAGAAACGCTAGAAAAATGAATTTTCTGCAATAATCATTGTTCACAAGGATATTTTCTTGAACTTATACATGTCGAATGAATAACAAATAAACCACAAAACCCTGCTTAGAATACCAACTACTTATTTATTCTTTAGAATAATGTTCACAGAATAGGTAAATCTAAATTATGCCGATTACAACGTTTATAATAATGATGTTCATCAAAAAATATGCTCGCCGTATATCAAAGCTTAACTTTGTATCTATAGTCTTTTGGGCGTGTACGAAAAATTATAAACTTATGAACAAGGAGGTTACTTACTATCCCGGTAAATACAGACCTACGGTTATTTCGAGTATCAGGCTTCAGTCCGTGTCCACCCGCTGTCAATGAAATATCGCGAGGGGGAGAAGCGTGCAATGAATATATTTCTAGCCAACGGCTGACGGTATATCAATCAACGGACACCGAGGGTGAATACACGGCCGCATATGTTAATTTGGTTTAATAATGTTCTCGAACAAAGAAGCAAAGGAAAAAAAACTGTTCGATTATACTTGTGCTCAAGGAATATGAATAATCCCATTTATTATGCAGTGTGATATTAAGTACTTAGGACCATTTTGTTCTCTGATCACCCAAGATTTTTTGATTGATTGTGTAAAAAGAAGATTGATAATAATTGACTATTACATATTTCTTTATGTAAACTTTGACATATTACAGACACAGAAATATGTTTGTAAATTAGTGTTTAATTACATTTTCGTATTATGATTAAAGGAACAAATTTTTTCATTTAAAACCATTTTTTGCAAATAATCGTTTAACAAAATAAGAGAGTATGCTCAAATTCAAATTACATATAAAATGTCATAATAACATCATTTGCAGACTTTTAGCATTATTTTGTTAAAATACATTTTCTGCTGCTTCGTAGCATTCTTTGTTTATAAACAGTGGAAATACGGGAGCTTGAATATTCGTATAACAGCATACCGTATAATATGCAGTATCTTTTGAAGTATTACATTCGGTCTGAAGTCAAAGGAACTTTGAAAGGCATTCGCTTTCTTAAAAAGTTCAAAAAGGAATACATATCAACTAAGGGTGTTTTTTTTATCGAAGCTACGGGCACCTAATTAAATTTAATTAGACTCTAAATACCATTGAGAATTTTCTTTTTCATTTAAGTATAAATCTAATAATAATGGTTACCATAGAATGAATTACAAGTACAAAGAAATTCAGTTTCGTAAATTATAACCGTAAGCTATTATCTTTTCTAATCCAATCTATTATAGGTCTCTCACAACGTCTTGAAGTTTGATGATATAACCCAGCCACATTTTTCGAAAATACTTTTCAAGAATATTTTCGAAATTTAATTACCATCCAGCGATCCATTTTTCTCCGCACTTAATTTGCAAATGCCTTCAACCTAAACACATTTGCCGATCCCCGCGGGAGCATCGTCGCATATCCGCGCACTCGGCCCCGCGTCTAAAAGCCATAAATTTTCATCTCCCTGCCAGCAGCACCATATACGCAATCACGTCGGCGAGCTTCTAAGCGAGAAAATATTTCAAAATCTCACTTAAAAAAGGGCCAATCAGCGAGATTGAAACTTTAATTCGTCCCCGTCCCTCCTACCCCGTTCGTTCCTTCTCAAACAATTTCTCTCTCTCTCTTTCCAATTTTCCTTATTTAATTACACGCCAATTTAGCTTCGATGATTCTCGCCTGCTGAGCTTCGGAGTCTTTCTTTCCTCTCTCTCTCTTCCTTCGAAGTTATATATTTCATTTACTTGCGTGCACTGCAACAATGTGTATATAGCCTCTCTCTTCTGCAGTTTCTCTGGATGCTGTTGCTGCTGCTGCTGCGCGGGGGTCTAAAATTTATAGCTCGCCCGTAGTATGAGAAAAACCTGACGCATGGGGGGGAGGCCAGAGGAGACAACGGGGCAAGCGAGGAAGTGCGCCCCCGGATTAAAATGTGCAATTTAGCCGAGTGTCTCTTGCGCTCGCTTCCGCCCTTAACCGACGAGACAGAAAGAGATGGCGAGATAGCGCTTTTCTTCTCTTCCACTCTCTTCACCTTTTCTCCAGTATACCGGTGGCACAGCGGCTACGTATACTCGATGCCTCCGGGGAGCGTTAACGGCCGTCCTTTTAGCGCTTTAACGTCCCGCAACTCGAAACGCCGAGCCAACAATTGCCCGAGCGCATAATCGTACAAACTCCTTCTCTCTCTTTCTCTCTCTCTCTTGTCTTTCATACGTTTCCAACCCTAAGAATTGGGATGATGCTCCGTGGAATTTTTCCCTAAGTAGTCTCTGTTTACTTTGACTAGGATGAATTGATTCAAAAGTTTGCAATCGTCAATGATGTCTGGATTAGATATTTGAGAGTTGAAAAATTTCACAGAACTTCAGGATTAGTGTGGCATGCTGCAGAGGTTTGTGCTGAAAAAAGTCTGTTATTCGATATAATGATATACATCAGTTAAACGATTTCGATAACACTTACTAAAAGCATTTCTGACGAATTTTTCTCATTATATTTGCATTAAGAATCAATTAATAAGTCTGTAGACTGCAATTTAATGATATTAAATTAAATCTTTCATGCCTCTTGTGTTTTCAATTTATTTTTTTTTTAAATCTTCAGCTGAAGTATAACAATCTAAGTATTTCGATGCTATAATTTATTTTTTATTAAATATCAATTATTATAAATAAGTTAATAAATCGTGAAACTAACATATTCTTCAAAATATAATTTACATCATATCAAACATACGACTTTTTGGAGCATCACTTAATTTTACTATCAATGTATACTTTAACTTTCACCCTTGCAATCACACAGGCAAACATTAAGGTAATTAAAATAAATTAAATTAAAAGGTGACGATAAGAAAAATAGGGTCTTGCGCAACTATTCTGGAGCCAAAAATATGAACATTCGTGAATTTCATTGTTATTGTTATTATCTTTATCTTATCATCATGGTCACTATTATTATTATATTATTATTATTACTATTCTTATTATTATATTAATCTTATTGATATTAACATTGTTTATATGTATATATTACGTTTATTTGTATATTTACAGATGATTTTCCAGTAAAAAATAATACCAAACTAATCTAATTTCGTTACCGAGTATAAATTAAAAAATAATTTTTGATCCTTGAAATGTTCAATCGAAAACAGATTGAGCAGTTAATTCCAGTGAATAAATATCCGCATCCTGCGATAGATTCACATTTGAAATATTGATCCTATTGTAATCCATATTGTGTATAATGTAATATTAATTTGTATAATAACTGTGTTTTTTTCTACAAATTATTTTTGCAATATTATTCTCTTGGTTTTTACACGTACTGTCCTTTTTCTACACATCGATGATAAAAAAGATTTCAGTACACTTGAGCGACATAATCATTGCGAAAGGAAACCGAAATATATTTGTAGAACTCAAAAATAAAAAGTCAAGGAAACGTAAAAAAAAGAAAAGAAGAGGAAGCCCACATTTAATTAATGTTCTAAAATCATTTTGTAATTAATTGGACTCAAATATTTGCAGTGTTCACCAAGTCAGAATAATGAACTTCGTATATTCATTTAGTATTTATTACTAAACTTTAGAAAATAATAATATTTTCAACATTACTTTTGAAAAGTTCTTTATTATAAATTTATAAGAAAAATGTCTTAAAGTCATTATCCTGTGTTAAAAATGATAAATAATAATGGTTTGTATATTTCTTCTTCTTAGATTTCGTGTTTTGTAAAAAGAAACTTATCTACTTTCAACAGAAGACTCTTTTAATTTAAAAACCAAGGAAAGACCCCATACAACAGATACCTACATTGAGTGCCAATAAATATAATTGAGAGGTTTAAAAAAACAGTGAAATAATCTCAAACAAATGAAATTCTCAGGAAGTTGTCGAGTGTTGAATACGTGTGTATATATTGAAAGAGCATGGAATTAGCCAAGCGCGCTTTATTTCTTATTAAAATAGATTACATCAAACAACATAGTTTTTATCGAATGTTGTTGCTCCTCATACAAACTATATATATATATACATATGTATGTCATACAATATGTATATATATATATGCAGAGAAATGAAAAGCGTTGTTGGTTCTTCCGGACAGAGTTGGGCGCGTGAAAATTGCGATTCCTCCCGTTATTATTGTTTTCACACGCTCATCCACTCTTTCTCTCCCTCGCATTCTCCTTTCGTCGGACGTTAAAATATACAATATATATGCAATAAACCCTATATCGCACTCTGGCGTACTCTAACTTCCTTCACCTCTCGATTACTGTAGCGAAAACACATTGCCATTCTTCAACGTCACATTTCTCTTCTTCCCATGCTCAAAAAGCGTGTGATGATGCGTGGAATCGTGAGCACACCTCGCTCCTCGTGAGCGAGAAAAATATAAAACTTAAACTTTACTCTTCGCCCTTTTGTTTCGCCTTTTCTTGATTTGTTAAGACAAGATACGCCTGAGAAAACAAGAGTTTGATAGAATTGTATCTACTACGTCTTATATAAATTTTACGCGCGAATTGGATTAGTTTTTCTCTCTGACTCTCGTTCACGCACTATAATTCACACAATCACACGTTAAAGAGTGCTCCATATATCTTTACATCGAGAGCTCGTAGCTAACCGGACGTGACTCTCATGCCGTGAGTATATCCAAAACTATAAACGCTGTTTTTGAACTTGAATGTCTTGAATTGTCTATGCATAGTTTATTATTACTCAAAACAAATGTTGGCAAGAAAACATTTTTTTTTGTTCAATAAAAACTTGTTCTATTAAAGAAAGAAATATCGTATTGTGCATTAAAATTTTGGTCCAATCACGACATTACTTCGAGCTCGCTAACAAAATGAGGTATCGCAGGATTTTAGCAGCAGGTGGTGCACTTCATACAAAATACGTGGGTGCACGCAATGAGAAAATTATTAGAAAAAGTTTCATTTTTGTACTTTAATGTCACATTTGTAATTTGAGATGATTTTTGTTTCGCACCGAGAAACATGTTTTTGTTATTTCACATTTATAAACATTGTACATTTATTCTATTACATCTTATGTAATATATAACATTAATACCTAACGTTTTTTTTCTTTTACAAGGTAATTTAGAAAATTTCATTGAAATTAATAATTGTCTCCCTTAGAGAATTGTAAAGTTATTATTGTGCTTAAGTGTATTAAAAAAACGTTCATTCCTCAAAATGTTTTCATTTACGCAAACTGGTTTTCAACAACACAATTGGCAGACAGTGTAGTCGATGAACTGACGATAACAGTTATCGGGAAGAACGCTTAAAGTACAAAGAAAAAAAGATTAAAAAACTTTTTCGAATAATTTTCGTTTCAGTAAATTTAATGGATACAAGATTGTTTACGTAAATTTGTCACAACATGTCTTTTAGACGACGATTGTACGGAGTGAGAAATGTAGTCTGCAATATGTTTCCAGACGCTTGTGGTTCTATACATTATTTGGGCAGTCAGACAGACAAGACTTATTTGCACATTAAAAGGCTGTTAAGTTTCAAACTACTCGGAGCCATACCTCATTTTTAGCGAAAAGTATTGATTCGATACACACACACACACACACGCACTTCGCGTCACTCGCTATCGCATACACTCACATGCGCACTTGACAAAATACGTGGGATGGGTTTGTTTTTGTTTGCTCTTGCATTAAATACATTATCAAGTTATTCCCCTACGAATCGTGTTTAAACATTTATTTACGTCTTCATTTTTTTTGTTGCATTCCTCTCGAGAGCTGTAACGCTATGCATACTACTTAATTCATCGTTTAATGAGAATCAAGTTTATTTTTGTTTGCTTCATTATCTTAGATACTCGTATAAAAGAGATTCTTTCTATTTCATTGGCTTCGAATAAATCGATGCACGCTCTCCTCTCTTCTCTTTATGCAGATAGCGGTTAATCTTTGATTTGATAGGGACACCAGACCTACGAGCCTCTGAATTTATTTTTCGATTCTTTTCTACCCCCCTGCATGTATTTAACGTTCGTTCATATGTTTTACAGATCATTATACAACTAAAACGCGCATCCCAGCACATTTAATTTATTTTCGCTATAATTTGTAAATGGTTTCGGTTCATCATCGCGAATCTTTTTAAATTTTCCTATCACACAGAATATTTACTTTAAGTTTTTTTTTCGAGCTTGTGGTAAACCATACATCATATTTTTTAAACATCAATAAACGCTGATTTTTTTATCATTTTTTTTGTCTCATAAGTCCTATTTTCAGTAAAATCGTCGAGTTGGACTCGTTACGTTTTTTTTCATATTTTTTTTTTAAATATCGATTAGATATGCACTTAAACATTGCACAAACAGTCAACTTTCATTATTACAGTCGCAAAATTTTCTATGTTAACGGAAAAGTATAGAAAAACTTTCAAGCGGTTGATTAAATTTGAGTCTGGTTAAAGAGGACAGTGACAGAAAAGATTAATTCGAAAATGGTCAGCAGCTTGAAATATTATTCCCGAGCTGCGGAACCACTATAGTGAGAAACGATGCGCGGATACAACGACAATTCATTTTCGTTTTGCTTCGAGTTACGTACGATTAATGGTTTCTTCTTTCTTTTTTTTTAATACAGAGGATAACCAGTTTTGCCTAATGCGACATTATTCGGAAATCATCAAGTAGAAAAATGTTCACTTTTAATTGTTTTTTGTATTTTTTTTCTTTGTTTTACATTATTTTTTTTCTTCTAAACACGAGCTTGGATGCTAAAATATTACCGAACTGCGGTAGATGTGCGGGATGTAGATATAATATAAATCATGCTGAAGTTCGAATTATATGATATATTTAATTCTACTTCTCGTAAGTTAATACCCATACTCTTTCACTCCAACCCTTTCAACTCGCCTTACTTACTTCTAAGTATATTATTGACTTTTACAATTTCTTTCTTACGAAAATAGTTTGTAATCTCTTATTTTTTTCTTTTCTGCGTCTCTCTTTATATCATAAGCTTTTTTTTTCTTCGTCAGTCCGTATTTTACAAATTAACGCACTTTCCAATCTCTCCTTTTTCGCTTTCAACGCAAATCCATCACCTTGGATTTTGGGACTCTTCGTCGATGTCTGTTTGATTCGTGAACTCGCGCTAATTCGTCCACGTGCTCTCGAATAAAAACTTTAAAAAAGAGAAAGAATACAAATCAATTATGGGATTCGGTCTTAACATAAATTTTCTTAATTAAAAATCGATAGATTACAGTGTCATTCATTGCTAATTGTTTTTTCTTATTTTTTTTTTCATTGTATTTAATATCTCCATATCAATGGAAAAGGATATTGCAAAGTTAAAGATTGCTGATATTATCGCTACGATATAAGAAAATTTAAGATACGTCGACATGACATAACTATAATACAATGACTTGTCGAATGTACAGTGTGTACATTAAATTTTTATATCATATTTTACATAATTATTCACTAATTTTACATTAAATAGCCAAGGGAAAGAAATTGTTAGCTTAATTATTTGTAAATGTTATTCATTGTATATAAATAATTAACAGTAACGAATACATATAACGTAAATACTATTTATTTTAAATACTGCATACTTCTTATCAAACAATCAATGAATTTAAGTTACAACTCAACTAACGTTCATTTAGAATGACTACAATTGGAGTAAATTAATTGACTTAATTCAAGGCTTGAATAGTCATTAATACTTCCCTTGATGTATTTATTTGATGTCAATTGCATCATTAATGTAATTGTAAAAAATGTATATTAAGACCGAATCGTATATTATATCGCAAAATATATAGCTCGACAAGTTTCGATATTGTGTACTATGAAGTGCTGGACGTCGTTGCACAGCGGTTTCAAGTCTATGTACATTCTGTGCTTGGCTATTTTCCCAGTACAACTTGTAGATTGTCTTTTGGTCCGAGAGAAAAGCAAGAGCCATTGACAATGACAACTGTTTCAAGGACTCGGTTAATTATTTTTCTTTCCTTTTGCGGTCCTTTTTATTAAACTCGATACACTGGGAAAATCGTCCAAGTCTTATATGACCGAGTGCCGTCACGAATAATTTTCTATAATAACACGGTAGCATGCAACAAGATGCGCATAAGCATGTACAAAACTGAATCGATATAGGAATGATCGAAGCATATTTTACAATTTGTTTTTTTTTTTCGACTTTTTTCTGTTTGTACACTTCGGACATATATGAGTTGATAACATCAAAGATGAGATGATGAAAAACACGTGTGTGCAAAATGTTCGTTACATTTACAGGAGCTTTTCCTTTTATGTATTTCACATTTGAAATTTAACAAGGTTTGAGGGGATCGTATATTCAGAAATCGAAATTCTGGTTCAATTGGCAAAATCATTAATGCCAAGATAACTCTTATAAAATCTTTTTATTAATATATAATTATAATTTAATCTTATCTATATATTTTTTTTATTTTTTGGATTATTACTTGATAAACTTCTAAAGTACTTGAATATATTTTCAAACATAGCGATCATTCTGTTAGCCGATGGTCTTATAAAAGATTATAAAAAAATTATTATAATTATTCAAAGAAAGTAAAATTTAAAATTTACTACTTATTTTTACACTTCAAAATTTGTAATTTTTTCGTAAGAATTGATAATTAGTATAATATTTGTCATTGTACAAAAATTTCATAATCACAACAAACTCTATATAATTAAAATTTGAATATACGTCCCTCTCAAAAATCTATTTATTTTAAAAGGATTCAACGTCGAATACAAGATTTCTCGTAACAAAAACTCTGTTCACGGTGCAGCTTAGTGTTTTGATTACAAGTAGAAAACGTGTTGAATGATTCTCTTACTCTCTCGGTAAAGAAAAACGTGCTTCTCGTTATTTATCCGTCCACCAAAATTGCGCATCGTGGACTTGTGCACTCGATGAATATAAGTTCGTGAGAATTGCATCCGAGGTTGTGTATATAAAAACAAAAAAAACAGTGCCGTGTACGAGTGCTTTACATATGCGTTTATGGCTTGAACAATCCAAGAACACACTGTCAGAGTCCACTGCAACACCCAGCTTATCGCTAGTTTGCTTTTTTTTTTTTAATGACTCGGTAGTTCCAGGATGAATGAAGATGATGGGCGACCACGGGCTCATAAAACATCTATCATCCCTCCGTCCGACAGGAGACGATAACGTCCCACGCGTCCACGATCCAAGTCCACTGCGAGGGAGCCAACAGTCACATTTTCGTCATTTATTAAAAAAAAAGTAAAAAAAATTATATAAGTATGAACAATCAAAATTACTTTGGTAATATAGGCAATGTTTTACGAAAACTCACACACGTTTACGATGAAGCAAGTGCACTCTTATCAAATATATACGCATACGGAAATCAGATAATTAACGCAATGCCAGTACTTCTTTTGCGTGTTTACTGTGGAAACTACATTTACGATATCTATTAAATATACTGCAAAGATACTTCGTAAATGTTTGTGCATCTTTGCTTTGAACTCTTTATCGAGTTTCAAACTTTTCAATCTGCCGAAAAATTTTTGTTGGTATTATTACTGATTGTAATATATTGTTTAAATTTAATCAGTTTCAAATATAGATAAAAAAATAATCACATATATATTTACAAATTTTGAAAATGTTTGTATAGTACCATACCAACCAAAATAAGATTAACTAATTTTATCATTGAATTAATGAAAGCCAATGCACAAGAATTTTCGGAGTAAATATTACAAAAAAATTGTTCGGAAAGTCGATAGAAATATCACAGTCGAAGGAATTACGCAGCATGCAACAATATCTTTTGTGCAGTCAGCCATCACTCTTGGAAACTCAGTTTACGCAAAATAGAGATGTAAATGTGGATCGTGCGTTCTTGATGTGACGTTTGTGCTGGATTCGATACTTTCATTCTTTCCAAAATTCGATAGTACTTCAACTCGTTTTGAATAACATGCTTGGCAGATAAACAAAAAAAAGAATAAAAGAAACACAAGGGCATACATAAAAATTACTCAAATAAATACATACATGCGCTCAAACGTTTCTGCGTGTAATTGCGATAAGGTGGGGCACGTTATGTGTTTATGGAATATGCAGTAGATGCAAGCTTATATAGCGAGAATTTCACTCTTGTGCACTCAATTCAAATAATTTTTTAAGGTACAAATGTATAGAAGATTTGTGCTTGATGAAAAAATACGTATAATAGAGGAATCATAAATTCAAGAGGCAATATAAAATGTGCTACATAATGTATAGTCAAGTAATGTATAATATATAATCTAAGAATTAAAAATAATTACACAAATACAAGTAATATAACAATGGATTATTACATTTTGGAATTATCCAAGCAATAATAGTAGTAATAGATGTACAACACAATAATAATAATGATAGCGGTGGTTGTGGCGTAATAGGTTTCTAATAAATGTAGCAAAATTAACAGAGACATGATAATATACATGTAATAGTAGTAGTAATAGTAATAATAATAAAATAATAACAATAACAATAGTATGAAGTATAATATATAATATCACAAAATTATTATTACACGATACAACTACCTAAATTTACTAATGCATTCAATTCTCATAATAACACCGAATTGCGGACGCTTTTACATTCATGCGTATTCTTTTTTCTTTTTTTTTTCAATTATAAGTTTGTGTTTTGTATTTGTGTTTTTTTCGAGGGAGAAGGCTGGCGGAAATCCACACGGTAGCACCTGAACGATCACCCCTATTCAATTATAGAAGTTGGTCAGTGATTACCAACGCGAATGGAAATTAAATATTTAATTGTAAAAAAAATTTCAAATAAGATGAATGTGAACTGGGTTCTAACTAGGTTCGCTGTATTACACAATACAAAAAAATATATTTCAATAATTTATAAAATGTATTATATGAGTAAAAACATATAAAATAGAATTTGGATTTTATACACATTAATCAAAGGTACATCAGAGTGATATAATTCATATGAAATACAGAAAAAATTAAGGAATCAGGAAAATATTTGAAATAACTTTTATTTAGGGGATGTGTTATGTTCTTGCAATCAACGAAATACATAAAGATAAAGATTAATTTTTGAAAAAAAATCTCTGCCAGCAACTACGTAATGATGTAATCATTACCGAGATAGTGACAGAGAGTTTTGTCCAAAGTTAATTTCTACATTTACATATTTCGTTAAATGCAGGACCGGTAAAGTAGGAATCTTTCCGGCTATAGCATATCCTCTTAAGTATGTTTGTAACTTTTTTTTAATATTTCTATATTTTATCCCAGCTCACATTTTCTTTAAAAAGTTGCAGTCATAGCAAAATTAAATATTTCATAAAATAGTTATAAAAAACTATTAAAGAAACTTGAGATAGATTCGCAATATGTTTATAAATAACTTTATTGTTTAAAAACTGCAATTAAGTAGTAATCTATTGAAATTTCATAACAGCAATGATGATAGTATTAGATATCCTACAGTGATAAGGAAGTTCCCTCTGCACAAATAAGTAAATTGTACTCATATTCTCATAAAGTATGACAATGGTGATAAAATTTCATAACCTTTTTTTAAAAAACCGTTCAAGAATATTTAAAAGTTTCAATATAGCATACACATTTGAAAAATAAGAAAATTATTATATTTGTATCTCAGTAAACATCAATTTAAAGCATATATATATATAATGAAAGATTCTTATTTTTGCAATGGAGATATGAAAAGGCCAATATATTTGTTTTTGTATAAATATGTAAATAAATTGAAATTGGTTATAAAAATCTATTAGTTATTTTTAAATTTTTCATTTTCCGCTCAGAAAATTTATACTTTATTTCAAGAAAGCATCTTTTAATGAGGAAATAGATAACGATTATGCTTCTTTCTACTTCCAATTAAGAAAATGAAAGTAAACTTTTTTTACTACAAGGATTCGGAGAATTCCTATATTCATCAGCCAATTCAAAATCAGTCTTTTTTTAATTACTTGAATATTTTAATGTCTTATTTTGCAGACCATTGATTCCAATGAATTATTTTATTTATATTAGCTATTGAATTACATTTTAAATTATTTTTAATTTGAATTATAAAATATAAACGAGAAGTATAATACAATTAAGTAAAATGTCAAACTTTTGATGAATCTTTTCCAAGATTCAAAGTCATAGTAAAATTTTTCAATTTTTCGTAAAACTATATTTACGTTGTTATTTAATTTGATTCTATATTGTACAACGATATTAAACTTTCAGAAGAGCCTAAATTAATCCTAGCATAACTTATGGCTTGTTTCATCAAAATAATTATATACTACTAATATATTAATATTAATAATTTGATTTTTAATAATGATTTTTAAAATTATTGATGAAAAAATTTCATTTTATTGTATTTTTACATTAGGAAACTTATTTGTTGGTTTAATCGAAGCTATTTTAACATATCTAGTGTACTTTACTGAAGCCAGGAAAATTTTTTTAAATATTAAAAAAAGTTTGATTCAATAAATATAACTAGATTATTAATCTAATAACAAATTTTTCTTTATCTTTTTCCTGAAGGTAGGCTCAATATCTCTATACCGTGATAAGTTAATTAACCGCATTAACAGACAACAGAATATTAATATGTACATATTTTTATTCATCATAATATTAAACTTATATTCTTTAAATGTCAGACTTCTTTCAAAAACGATCGCATTTTTTTATCTTCACAACAGACAATTAAAAACTTGGATTAGAAAGTGACATATTGGCAATCAGATTATTTTATAACGCGAACTCGGAATTTCATATTAAGAATAATATTCACATACTCAAGAATATATATATTGTAGTCTTATATGAACTTAATACGTTCTAGAAATGATTAACTTTTTTAATTAAATTTTTAACAATAATTTCCTAAATAATCTCTTAAAACCGGAAATGTAAAACAGTATATTTCTAACCGTGATTTTTTAGATGTGCTTACTAGTTTCACTATTCTTATACTTAATAAATTATTGGCAATAAAAGAATGTTATATTGTACAATTGTTTACTAAACTAACTTCATGCAAATAATTATTTTTTAAAATTCTCTCATACGCTAATCTTTGCAATATTTAAAATTTATAATATTCTCTTTTTTTCCCAAACACACCTACACATTGACATTCATACATAGATTAATTCTCTTGCACATGTATCATTTAAAAATTATTAAATATATATTTTTGTTATGTAGAATGATTGTATATACTTTTTATTTTTTTCTAATGAAAATTATTATCAATGTTATAAATACGTCTTGCGTATCAGATCATTTATAAAAATTCACTTCTAATAATCACATTCGATGCTCCAAGCGGAAAAATGCAAATCTGCACTTTTTCTTGGTACAGCTTGTTTCTTGGTAAAAGACAAGAATAAACAGTGAATGTCACCAAGTAGACAAGAAATCACAATTATTTCCACTCAAAGTCATTCAATACTTATAGACAGTATGATAAAAAAATGTTTATATCTCCAGAAGAAAATAAACTAAAGATAGCGGAAAGCGCTTTAAGTACTGCGAATAACGAAAATGTTATGTATCCAGGGTGGAGGATCGAAAAAACCCGGTGGACCGTCTGATGCTAACGGTGGAATTCGGTTTTTGGCTAGCCCTCTTATCCCTATCCCCACGAGGAAGTGATTCCTTAAGAGCTCCTCCGAGACTAGCTCTGTAGTGGGCATTGCATTGTGTATTGTGGCTACTGCCGTGTATGTGAGAATGGCGTTTCACCACCAGAGATGCAGAAGACTCACCCGATTCCCAACCATCTTCGTCTCCTGTTGTGTCGCATTCGCTACTGTCACCCTCGCTTGATTCGCTTGGAGTCTCTTGGCCACCCATGCCAATTTGTATACCCTCGCTAGTTCGTCCTACTGTCGGTGGCACAGATGGTGGTATGTTACCTCCCACTCGATGCATATATAAACTAACCTGTATAATTTTCATTATTAGTATATATTCATAAGGCCATGGATATATTATGCAAATGATTTTCTATAATATGACTGATACTGACTATCAACTGAAATAAACTATTAAAATCTCAAACTGAATTATCAATTAAATAATATTTTATTTTATGTAATATTAGTATTTTATGTATCTTTTTTATGTTTATAAGATAAAATGAAAGTATATTACCACGCTAATCGATGAAAAACTTCGAACTATGAATTAATTGTAGTTTTCTTTTAAATAAATATGACAAGCAGTAAAAATTTCTGAAAAAATACCTTGAAGTCTGCACTGTAGAGTTTGTGATGTTTATCTTTATGCGCTCCATCCAAACCCCACTTGTCTATGGTCAAAACAAGGGTCGGCGGCATGGGACCCAAGCTTGCTAGCGAGCCTGTTCTTGGTTTTGAATGAACCATTGGTAATTCCATGGCGGTTCCGTCACAGCTCAGTGCTCTTGTCGTTCGTTCGATTGGTCCTCCGTTATCGTATTCGGAAGTCGCGTGTTCACGAACAAAAAATGTGTTGAACCAAAAGTGAAACAGTTTTTCCTGTAAATATTGTTGTTAAAAAGATACAAAACGAAGTTGTAATGAATATGTGAATATTTCGATAAACTTACTTTCCGTTTTACTTTAGGTGCAATGTAAAAATCCACCCTTATATCACCTTTGATGGCAACGCTGTGTTGTAAAGGAATACAGAGTGTAGAGGTGCCTTTCCGTACTTCATACATTTCTGAACTAAATATTTTGTTATTAGCCTCAGATATCACAAAATGGTCTGAAAACGATAAATAAATGTGATTAAATCTATCTTTCTCTACTATGTAAATGTTACAAGAGAATTTTTTTTAATACTTACAACCCTGGCCTCCGTTAATAATAGGTACTGGATCCAGCTTAATTTCTCGAAGTATTAAAGTTACAGGTTGGTAATTAAGACCTTCCTGGACAAGGGTAGAGTAGTAATTAACATACCTCCTTTGAGACGGTATCGTTACTCCTTTTCTGTAATTAAACAAAAAAGCATTAGAATCATATTCCATTTAGTACTTCAATTCAATAGTAATTCAATAGTTTTTTAATACCTGTCGGTTGTCCTTTCTGTTCCATAAAAATTAAGGGCTTCTGTAGCGGTTCTAAATTGTTTACTATGAAGGAGGTAGCAGCATACCATCACACCAGTTCTACCTTTTCCAGCTTTACAGTGAACGACTGCAACGTTAGAATCATTTTGTGTAAGCCATGTATGCACATCTTCACAAAAAGGTTTGATCAATTCCATTGAGGGTGGGTTATGATCATCAAAAGCATAAGTTGCCACCCTTTGCTTGAATTTCTTGCAATCATAGGATCTTTCTGAACAGCTATAGATAATACAAAGAACAAATATTAGTTTAAAAATTAGAAATAACAATATTTACTGAATATTAAATATCAAATATAAAATAGTCTACTCACAGATTGTAAATCTTGTAATGATCCTTATGTTTAGATTCTAAAAATTTGACAACATCATCTATATGATTCCTGTATACACCTTCCAATTTTTC
The DNA here is from genome assembly GCA_900490025.1 of Megastigmus dorsalis. Lineage (NCBI taxonomy): Eukaryota > Metazoa > Arthropoda > Insecta > Hymenoptera > Megastigmidae > Megastigmus > Megastigmus dorsalis. The sequence goes on from UELU01141857.1 coordinate 91,545, forward strand.
TGCTGGGAAACCCATAGCTATTAAATTATCTTTTATATCTATATTTATTGCATTAAGGAAATACATGCGTAATAAATTTTATGAGTTATACATTGTACATTGTTTAAATTATTCTAAGTGTGAGGTTTATACGAAAATTTTTTTACGAAGTACATTAAACATTCGTATTTTCATATAATTTTGTTTAATATAATATATTTATTTATTTGAAATTAATGGCTAAAATACAAAAATGACAAAAATGACATAAAACCAATAGCATAAGCAGTACCCATGAAGTTACACATAATAAACTACATGGTTTAAAGCAGAATTTTTAAAGATCCTTTTTTCTTTAAGGTTTTTTACATTAGTTGGTAAGTAATGTATTCCATTGCCTCTTTAGTCTATGAATAACTGAGTTACAGATACAGTTCGATTTGAATGAGTTATCAACTAATTAGTTATAATATATGGATCTGATTTATAGCCTTTTATTCTAACAATCTGCCCCTCTTTAATAAAAAAAAATATAAAAGAACATTATATAAAAGCCCAAAATAAAAGCAGATTAAAATTTTTTTATAATATTCAAATGATGTAACTAAATATTTGTGAAAAAGGATACATGTAAGATCGAGATCAAACCCATCTGCCGTAAAACGTTTCCGGCGTTTGCTGACTAACCCTTTAATGGGGTTGGTCATTTTAATATTACTTATAGTGTTGGCCATGCTTGCTTGATTTTGCTTCAGCTCACCTGCTCCAGACTGGAGCAGTTCCGTTGCTGTCTCTTCTTCCCCAGGGTCTTCTCGGCTTCCCCTTTTAGTATGGCCACTTTCAACCTGCTTTAAAAGAAATTAACGAAAGTTATTTTTTTCTTTAATATAAAACGAATGAATTTTTTTATAAATTTATACAGCGTAGAGAAAGAAGTACGGAAATTAATAAAGTATCAAAAATTAAAAATTTACAAGAAGAATATTTAAATAGGAATTTTTTTTAATAATGTCAAGTATATAATTTCCAATTTAATTTATAATTTAATACTGTTTACTTATTATATTATTTATATTATTTTTATTTATTTATTTAAATACATTAATATACAAAAACAAAATGCTAAAATATTAAAAATCATTATATTACTAAGATTAACAGTACTTAATATCAAAATTAAATCAATATATATTTTAAATCTCATATTAAGGATTATTTTTAAATGACTCATTCAAACTTTTTTTTAATTCAAATTTTCAAATGTTCTGATACTCTTACATCATGCAGTATCATGCATTTTGTAAATTATATCTGATGCAACTTTTTTTTCTTGTAGATAACATAATTTTACTGCCAGAAAAAACTTTACAATTACATTGCTTAATTTAATTTAACTTTTTTTATTAATTTTAGTAAGTAAATAATTATTCAAACATTTATATTTAGTGGGAATTATAGCCTACCAAGAGTTTTATCTCAAATTTAAAACAATAGTGCAATATTTTAATACTACAAAATAAATTATATCATTATTTATATAAATAGTTTAAGATTAGTTCAGTAAAATTACCTGTGGTCTATGAGCCGTGATATCACACGAGCCCAATTCTGATCCTCTTGGTTCTTCAAGACAAACATGGAGAGGAGTTACCGATGCCGAAATATGCTCAGAGATCTTGTTGTTTAATCGGTTGCTCGTGGGTCTCCTGCAGGAAAAGCATATACCCATCAATTCGCAGAACATAGGTCCTTTTTATCGTCCATTCTATGGGAGTCTAATGATTTTAGCCTTCTTAAGGCTCACAGCATCTCAAGCACGACCCATTTGCAACTTCACTACCACCTTGTTTAATCGTTCATAGATTTGTGCAAAAGCTGCCCATAAGTATTAAAAGCACATTGCACAACACCAAATTCAACTGGATACTAAAAGAGGATCATGGCTGTTACATGATTTCACGTTTGTGGAAGCACAAAAATGCAATGATGATGTATGTTACCGTATGTTACTCGCATTCGCAGCACATTTGTCTTGGTTTTTTGCACGAATTATCTTGATAGTAATTCTTTTAAAATAAAAAGTTCACGAATTTAATTTGGTTACCTACTTCAATGTAACGATCACAGATATTGTAATACTAGAAGTAGAGCATATGATTAATATTTACCTCAGTCAACAACAATCAATACATTATGAGCATTTTTTAAATTCTAAATATCACACGCTTGTAATTTCCATCTGCAAGCGCACTTGAATATTACTTTTGTTTTTTATATCTATACTAGATTTATTTCAAGTATGTTTAAGACTGGAGTATTGTGTAGGCATTTCTCGAACTCAACAATTCATGCACCATGATGCATACAAATCTGCAATCCTGAAGAAAAAAAATTTTTTGCATTAGAGAACTTGTAGATGCAGCAACGAATGCGAATAATCTTCACCAGATCATGACACTGATAATTATCGCAAATGGAAAGCATGAGGATGGATAAAGATAATAGTAGTTTATAAATTAGAAGCAAGAATCACTAATGTGTTAGGTCAAACTTCCATTTTGAGTGGATTAAGAAACTGCAGGAATTCGTGGAGCATAAAGACTGCATATCACACACAAAATTGCCCCTTGGATATAACACTAACGAAATTGAAAAATGAGCGTGTGGGAGCAATATCTTACCGGAACATTATTGATTTTTCGAAGAGCACGCAGAAAGCTATCGAGCTACGATTTTCGCGTTCTAGGTTAAGTACATGTCCGTCGGGGATTCTCAAGTAAACCAAGACTCTCTGACACGGGTCGAATTTCTCCTTGTAGCACGTTCAATCGACTTACGGAGACTCGAGTGATCATCTTCTAGAATAGAATCACAGCGATATATCACAGAAGCGTCGAACGCCTAGCGCAAAATCAAGCAACGGGACGACGACGCCAGGTTAGAAAGTCGCATAGGAGGCCTCACACGCATATACACACACGGGAATCCGCGACACCAAAAATGTATTCTGCTCGAGTGTGCTTCGAGCTAAGTCTCGACGAAACGGTGCACCAACAGCAGCTTCTTCGCGAAAACCCGTGAGCGTGTAGACGATCCGCGTGCTCGGCACTACGAGGACGATCTCCTTTTTACCGTAAATCCGAGTCGAACAATAAAAGAAAAGCGAAGAAATACAAAAAAGAGCGCGCGGACACACTAGGACGTACAGTATATATTACAAAAGAGAGCCACCGTAGGAATCCAAGTCACACAGCTAGAGAGAAAGAGACTCCTGAGTCCTGACTCTCGTGTGCTCGTCGACGTCTCCCGAGAGCATAGTTATATATCGGACCGCTGCTCGACGTCGGAGCCGTCTCTCGCGCGCGCAGTGTTATAAAATATCGAGAGAAAGAGAAAGAACGAGGGAGAGAGAGAGAGAGAAGCCGTGCGCGCGACACTCCCAAGCCCCACTTTCTTCTCTCTCGGCAAGGCTCTTCTCGCAGCTTTTTTCTCTCCTCTCCTCTTTCCTTCTCTTTCTTTTGTCTCTCGGGCCTCGGCAAACGAGTGTGTGCGCGCCTCGTCGAGAGAGAGAGAGAGAGCCGAAAGTTCCGCGTTTCCCGCATCAGGTGTCTTGCTCATCTCGCTCTCTCACGCAGGAGAGCGCGAAAGATCGCCTTCCGCGCGCATATAAGTATCTCTCCGCTGGCCTTTTTTTGTATTGCCTGGTGCGCCTACTACATGTACAGCAGCGTGTATCTCTCTCTCTCTCTCTCTCTTTAGGCGCTTTGTTCTCTGTCTATTTCTTTCTGTTGCTCGCAACACAGCTCGCTTTATCGCGCTCTCACGCGCGCGCGAGAGAGCTCATGGCCGCGATCGCACGTGTTTACGAGCGCTCAGCCACTCATGGAACTCTTTTTCTCTCTTTCTTGCTTTTCGAGTACAATATATGTACGGACGCGTGACTATCGCAAGAGACTCTCTCCCGAGCGATTCGCGTTCGCCTGCCACTCTCTCTCGCTCTTTCTCTCTCCCCCTGCCTCTTTTACACTACCACTTTTAAGGTGAGAGTGTGAGACTCGAGTCGATTTAAAAGGACCTAGTTTTTTTTAAAGGCAGATGCGTGCATTTTTACGATTTGCGAGCTTGGTAAACTGTTGTTTCTCGGCCACAATTTGTGAATGTGCAATTTATGTACATCAGAATGATAACGAGCGATTTTTTTTGTAATTATCCTGTAACAGGATTTAAAAAGTCACAGATTTAAATGTGTATTATAAGTATGAATAAGAAATAAATAGATCCGGTTACTTCAAAACGATTGTTCCAAAATGATAGAATAAAAGATAAAATAAAAGAATCTGACTGGAGATCATCAACCATGTACTGTAAAAACTTTTACATTTTATATCGCTAATGCATCAAACTATAATAATGTTGATAAAAAAAACCTGTAATAATACAATTTCATTATAAGGTGATCTTTTAAATACAACAGGCTTAGCAAAAAAAACATGAGTTTAAAAGAGGTACTTATATCCCTCTTTCTCTGGACTCGCGTGCAGCTCCTCGGTGGCACCGTTCCTCGCGCCTAGTATACTCTCTTTTTAAGAGAAAGAGGGAGAGAGAGCGAGGAAAAGAGATAGCTAGATAGAGAGACAAGTAGTGTATGCACTCGGAGGACTAAGGCGCAGGCGCAAGCGGACAGTCGAGTTCAGTCGCAGACTATACAGCGAGTGTAAAGGGAGAGAGGGAAAGAGAAAGAGAGAGAGAGAGAGAGAGAGAGAACACAGCCGATGCACCGGAGCACGCCGCGGCAGCGGCGACAAGAGCGCCGAGGTGCAGGTGTTGCTAATGCAATTCTCCCGGAAAATCGAACGCCGGCAAACCCGCACCTGTATGTCACACACACTCATTTTTCCCGATGCTTATTCCGGCCGCTCTCTCTATGTTCGCTCATTCAGAGCCTCGTAATTGTACAAAAGTTGAAATGCAGTCGTGTATGCAATAATTATCGGGAGATGTAGAAGGTAAGGGGCAAAAGAGAAAAGAGAAAAGGGAAAAGGTGGGTGAAAGGAACGAGGTTAAGCTACTTGGCCCCCATAGATCGGCGAACACTTATCTGCAAATATTACTGAATTTAACAAAATAAATGTTAGAACTGCGGTTCTCGAGAGTTGAATGCGATTGTTATATGCTCCACTTACAAATAAAACTGCAGTTGGTATTCGTCGAGTCCTCGTTTTAAACACATTTTCCAAGAACACTTTGAAAAATGCTCTACTTTTTTTTATTTTTTGTCAATTTATCGTGTCTGTATAAATGCAGTTGAATTCTTTAAATTTATATAGAATGAATAATAATCCAATTTGGATTGCATAGGTCAATTTTCGGTATCCTTTTTGATTTCACAGCTAATATACAGAGATTACAAAATTTGAAATTGCCAATGACCTAAATCATACTTGTATTCAACCCGACTTTTTTCCAAACTCTATCACTATATCCGAAATTCAAAACTCGGCAAAAACCAACATTACAATTATAGAAAATTTGAAATCCAAGAGTCGCTCAAAAAAGTACTTGAGGAATACTTCGCTCGTACTTATAACAGTTTTAATTGCAAGTACCGAGACTCGCACCCGTTGCTCGTGACACTTGAGAAATTTTCGAAAGAAAAGGGTGCAGAGCCGAGAGTAGCAGCCGACCTATGCCCACAGCCCTAACCCATGGTGATATCTCACCCACACAAGGATCGTACGCGAAAGTTAACGTAATAATTACGTATTTGTATGCAGAAGAAAAAGGAGTGAAAAGGAGTATAACTAGGTGTGTACCATAGGGTAAGAGATTCGAGAGGAGCGTCGACATCCAAACGCACCGCTGAAAAAAAGAGACAAACTGGACGTCGTTGACTCTTCTACTCTGTGTATGCTGCACTAAAAAAACGCAGCGTTCCTCTCCTCGCTGCGCTCATCACACTCGTATATCATATATACTCGTACTCCACGCACAGACACGCACAAATATCCAAGACAGAGTACACACACTCGCGCTTACACCAGGAGTCCGCTGGGGCCGCTGAGTAGAGCACAGAGAGAGAGAGAGCGAGAGCAGCGAGCTGCACTCCTCAGTCCTCGATGCGTGTGTGTATGTTCAGCCGCAGCAGTTAGCAGCAGCGAGCAGCGGCCAAAAGACGGACGCGCGTAGGGATTCAGTGGAGCGGCGACTCGGGCTCCCGGTTCTCGCGGACCATCTTCACCCAGCAGTCTTGGGAGTAGGAGCAACAGCAGCAGCAGGTCCGCGGCATATCACGGCGGCACGCACACCGGCGCACCAGATACGAGTAACGAGTTAACGAGTACTCTCACGCGCGTATGCAGAGCTCCACACACACGCACGCACGGAGAGCGAGCAGCAGCAGCAGTAGCAGCCGGAGAGACGACGCACTCTCCCTCTCTCTCTCTCTCTTTGTCCCTCCTTGTATCTCCCTCAGCTTCTCCTTCTCTGTCGCTCAGCAGCAGCAGCAGCAGCAGCAGCAGCTAGCGTTCAGCTGCACACTCCGCGGCTATAGGCTGATGTATATATGTAGGTGAAGGAGCAGCAGCGCGGTGACGGCCTGACGGGTGAGCGTTAGAGGAGCGCTGCCGCTGGGGGTGCTGCCACTGCTTTTCTTCCTCTTCTCCTCGAGACCGTCATTCGAGCGCTGCACGCAGGAGACGCATCGCGCTCTCGCCGTTTGCACCTTTTGTCGGGAGCCACTGCAGGTACAGTCTTCGAGGCTCTCTCTTTCTCACCGCTCTTTATTGTACACACTAGCTGCTGCAGCTCGGGCAGATACGCGCGCGCTCTCTCTTTCCAGCCGTCCAGCGGCGGGTCCCGAAACAAACCAAGCTAGGAACCGATGGAGCTGCGGCTGGTTACCCCCCTCGCCAGGCCTATCCTATATATTGTGCTCTCTATCTCTCTCCCTCTTTCTGTTGCATACTCCCTCTCTCTTTGTGCGTGCGTGTACAGTGCTGCTGCTGCAGCTGCAGAGCGCGTTGGCTGTCTCTGTCGCACTTGTGGGAAACTCGTACATGCATGCGCGAGCGCGACCTGGCTCGCGAGTCGCGCAGCGCGCTGGTCACTGGTGCACACACACGGATGAACCTACGCGCGGCGGCGCGGCTCTGTGTGCCTGCGCTTGCGCTCTATTTTAATTGGGAAATGTATAGGTACTGAATACTGATACGCATCGGTGTAGTTAGGTGTTTCGGGCGCCCTGAGGTTTTGGGAGATTTCAGGACTAGCTGAGGATTGTATGTATAGGTAAAGGAAAAATGATAAAATAATTATCGAATAATTCATTGAGGTAAAATTTTTCTAATATAAGGTTTCACTTATATATCAAATTAATTATTACAATTTAGTATTAAGTAAACCTTTGCAAAATAATTTGCTTTAAAATTATTTTTTAATAAGTGATCAGCTATTCAAAAATGAAGATTTGGTAATTATCTTGATAAAGTGTAAAAAAATTTTAAAATGATCGAGACGTAATGAGTAGGTACCTATCAAAGTTCAGGTAGGTACATTTGTGTTTGCAGAGAATGAAAAAAAAAAGATTTTGATAAAGAGACAACAGTTTATTATAAAAATCGATACTACAATGTTAAGATTATACTAAAAAATAAAAATTATACAAAAAATTAAGCACTGCCTACTTACAATCTTGCATTAAATATACATTTGTGAAAGAAGAATTTTATCTTCCTTATACTTTCACTGGATTTCGTGGATTTTTGATTACAACAATTTACACAATTCTCTCTTTATAAAAATAAATACGAAACGAAATTCAATTCAACACTTATTTTCATCAATATTAATCGAAAACAATATTAAAAGTAAATATAGAAGTCAATAAGTACAATGATCATTGACATTTTTGTATTGTTAGTTACGTCAAAAGATTTAATTTAATGTAGTTATAATACAAAAAATTAATGTTTTTTCAAAGTTAAATTAATAAAATTAATAGAAACTATTCAATATCACATATTCAATTGTGACAACATTTTATATTTTTTTATCTTTTTTTTACAGAAAAAACACAGATTGAGAATGATTTCATTTTTTAAACTTAAATGAAGTATTTTATCTATTTTATAAAATACTAAATTATAGCCCGTAGCATGTACGAAATCACTCTCTCAATAAGCGTTTTTGCCATTCGAGTTTTTGAGAAAACCAGTAAACATTCTTAGACATATTTTCAAATTTCGTCAAACATGTATATGAATATGTATATATATATATATACACACACGATAGTAGAAAATATTGCATGGTGCACGCGAAAAGAATAAATAATTGGAGAACGCAAATAACGCTATTTCCCGCTCTTGAAGCAATAAATTATTAAAGCATTCTACAGTTAAATCTTTTTTTTGTTTAAACATTTCATAGACCTAGTATATGCAATAAAGAAATAAAATAAAATGAACTGACTTTAAATAATTTAAATATCTATTTTTTACAGGGATATTAGTCGGTCTATTTACAAACTCTTTGTAATCGACCGACAAAACATTCTTTGAAAAATTAAATTTGGCGAACGTTTTACTTCTCAGGATAATTAAAATTCACATATTCTGATATAAATAATTTTTTTTAAGAATGTCCATTGAAAGCATCAATTAAGTTACCTATTAATTACAATTTTGTTCTACATAACTAGTAAGTAAATTTTCTAGCTACAATGCAAATACTTTACAAGTCATCTTACAAGCAATAAATTAACATAAGTGTATATATATACACACGCATTCTGTATAAATATAAGATAAGATTGTAAGATGATGAAAACTTTCCAGTACCAATCTTCATGAGCTAAGATTTTGAAGAAAATTTAATTTTTGTTATTAGAGTAAGTAAGTATTACTTATTCAAGTATTATAAACTTATTATTTAGAATTGACTACTTTAATATCTTATCTTATAAATTGCTTTAAGATGCATTTTGTTTGTTCGGCTTGTAACACGCGCGAGTGCTAACAAAATAAAATAAATTATTTTAAATTATAGTTTTAATTATAATTCTAACTTCTGAAAGTGCAGATTTTTGTTTTTCTTGAGATGAGGTTCAAGATACTCAAGTTTATGTTTTATATATAGTTGTATATTATAGAATCTTAATTCTATGGTACAATAATATTATAAAATAAACAGTTTGATCTTGTGATGATCGTGGGTGGGAGTAAATTCATTTTTCTTTAAACGGATTTGGTTTAATTTTCTAATTGTCGTGCCCTATCGTCGTATTACTAGGTCCATGAATTGTTCTGCATGAAATATTTTCTGTGCACCTTGTGTAATATACTTTATTTCTCGCTGTCGCTACATACGGTACTGTTGTAAGAGCACGCTTACCAACTTGAGAGCGAAAAATTATTTTGTATCCCTAAATCCAACCAAAATCACCTAAACAGCTTATTTTTTTCTTTGTAGTCGAATAAATCGTTTTATTTCATTGATCTGAAGTATTTTTATATTTACCCTTGATTAAAAAATGTACAAGCTGCTTAGAAATAGTTCCTTAACGCAAGTTATTAATTATAGATACTTCTATAATAATCTTGTTAATTACTTTTTCCTTCAGTGAGCTTTCTTTGTTCACATATTGAAATGTCATGAGGATTCAACCTCTTAAAAATGTACATTTATTATTTGGGGAGCAAATAGATAATACATTTATGACCTATCGTAACTATTAAGATATTTACAGATTCTATTTTCAATTTTTTGTAATATTCATTTATACATTGTTTGCTGAACAATGAATTTCTTAAAGTTATTTTTATGTTATTTTGTATCTCCATCCCAGTGGGAGATAATATTTCAACTATTTGTACATAATTATTTTCTCTATTTCGAAATATCTGCGCATGAATATACTTAATTAGTTTATGAACTTTGTCTTTTACCATTTTGTACAGTCAAGACAATATTACATATGTAAACAAAAAAAAACAATATTTCAAATAAATTAAAGAAACAAAATCGAAGATTTTTGAGAATAGTAAAAAAGTAAATCACTTCAGTAAGAATGCATACAAAGACTGTAAGGACATCGATACTTGTCTTACTTTTGAATCTGTAATATCAAGTTCTTAGGAAATAGGAAAAACAACTAAAACTTCTTTTAGTAATTTGGAAACTAAATAAAAGAAACTAAAGCTTACACCAAAAAATTTTTTTTCTAAAATATTTTCGTGATGAATTTTGAAAAAAAAAAAATGTATTCTATCACTAATGGTAAGGCAAAAATTATGAAACCGCACTTTTACAAACGTTATGATTAGCAATTTCTTTAGTCCAAATCTAGTTTACCCATATTTAAGCTACCTGTATGCACTTTTGAGGTTTTCATCCTCTTTAGAGAAGTCACTAAATCGTCCATGGTTATTGGACGCACAGCGTCATGGTACACTTCGTCATCACTACTTGTACCGGCACGAGTAGCTCTAAAATATTTTAAATACAATTAGTACATATTTTAGGGAATAATAAATAAATAAACCATAGATTTACTCACTGCGAATTTCTAATATAGTCTCTCACACGATATACAGATGCATTTCTACACAGCTCTTGTAGATCTGATCCTGAGAACCCATCAGTCATTCTTGCCATCTGAGGAATGCTTATATCGTTCGAAATGGGCTCATTAACTAGTATTAATTTTAAAATTTGTGTTCGTTGTTGTTCATTCTGAAATAATAAATTTTTTTTAATAAAATTTGTTATATCTTAAGGATCATTTTGGAAATTTAAGAAGATTCTTTAGTGAATAGAAATAACGCTAAAAAAGTTTTATATAAAAAGCATCCATGCCAAGTTTCAGAAGACTAGGTTACCTTGGAGCAGAGAAATAAATATTTTAATTTTTCACTTTGTAACATGGGCTCTAATGAAAAAATGCATTTTCGTCGTATTCAATTAAGTATTAAAAAATAATTGACGCTAAGATTGAATCGAAATTTTGTTATATGTTACAATAATATCTAAGGATTCTGTATTAATTTAAAAAATACTTTGAAGGTACCTAGAATATTAACAATAAATTGAGAAATAAGAAAGAATGTCACCCAGGTTGATGTATTATTTACTAAATAACCTCCAAAATATTTTTCGTTGAAAATTATCATTTCAAACTTTGTGAAAATCTACTTTGGTATCTAATGAATAATATTAAACATGAAATGTTTCTATTTTCGAAAATTCATAACTGACATTTGTCAAAAGAAAAACATAAATATGCGTTATTTGTTTTACATTTTTTAAATCCTGCTAATGGAACTTTGAAGTTGTTTGAATAATATTACATGTTTGTACATAGATTCAAGAAAGTTGATAATTTTTGTTTTTGCACATTTTATCATCAATTCTTTGAGTAATGGCAATTTTAAACTGCTTGGAATTAGAGCAACGACCGTACGTGTCTGTCTCTCTCTATTTCGCGTTTTGACTAGTGCAGGAGCTATAAAACCTCCTTAAGTATGAAACTCTTGGATTCCTCAAAACAAATAATAGTATAAAATAATTATTGTTAGTAAAAAATAAATAATTAAACTTACAGGTAATCCAACATGGAAAGTTGCAGGCATTCGTCTAAGAATCGCTCTGTCTAAGTCATGTGGTCTATTTGTTGCTCCCATAACAATGACCGTACATGATGGATCTGTTATTAAGCCATCCCATAAAGACATGAATTGTGCTTTCATCATAGCAGTTGCTTCATGATCCTGAGAATTACGTGCTCTCAAGAAAGAGTCTGTTTAAAATACTCTTTTATTAGTTTGATATTTCTTAATTTGTAATTTAAAATATTTGTATTGGTTATATCTAATTAATAATTTACCAATTTCATCAATGAATATAATACAAGGTTGAAGTTTGACTGCTAATGAAAATACAGCAGCCGTAAGTTTTTGACTTTCTCCATACCACTTATCTGTTAATATACTGAGATCTAAATTTATAAAACAAGTTTTAGCTTCTTTGGCCGTAGCTTTGGCGATCATAGTTTTCCCACAGCCAGGAGGACCATGGAGTAGTACACCCTAAAAAGTATTTTTAAGAATATATTTCAGAATAGAATGACTAATTTAAAAGTCATTCTAAAAATTTATTGTATAAAACAATGACTCTTTACTATGAAGTTATGAATTCTAATAATTTTGATAAAACGAAAAGATAGGTTGTTATATAATTATATATGAGTTATAGATAGAGATGGACATTTGAGAAAATACTTCTCCTATTTGTAATATTTCAGATACTCTTAAGACCTGCATACCATTTAATAAATTAAATTTGAATTTTATTAATTTGTCATCTATTAACAACTAGAAATATGTTTTTATCAAAACATATCTATAAAATATGACTTTCATGTGCAAATAATCAATAAGCAATATCAATTTTTTTGATAATGCCATAAGATTGGTGACAATGTTATAAGAGAATTTTCAAACTCTAACTATAAATATGTAATCAGGATTCTTGTGACTAAAGTAGATGGCTATTGAGTTTTCATGGAGAATTATTGTTGTTAACCATTAATGTTAACAAAGAATATTAATACGATACCTTGGGTGCTTGTGTTAATTGTGAATCTTCAAACAGCTCCTTCCTTTGAATAGGCAATATGACAGTTTCTTGAAGCTCCTGAATAACGTGTTCCAACCCAGCAATATTATCCCATGACACTCGAATATCTTTAGGATCAACCAATTGACTGGCAATCATCATTTCATAATCAGTCAATTGCTCGAGATCAATGGTCCTGGTCAAGGCAACTGCATCGGTCCTAGCCAGCTTACGCAACTGCTCCTCTGCCTGAAATCACATTAAAATTCATATCAACAAAAAGTCCATGCAAAACGAACAACATCAAGCAGTAACAGCTTTAACAGTGATAACAGAAAAAAAACTTATACAAGGTTATGTCACAAGTAAGAACTGACGCAATTGGTTAGCCATCATTGCGGATTTACCTTTTTCTTCGCTTTCCGCTTTTGTTTATTATTAGGATCGAGCTGATTCATAATCCATTTCATACTGAAGAATCCGATAGCTGTAACGAAGGATAATCTCGCTACGAGCATGAGAACCTCGTAGCGTGAGAAACCCGGTCCGTCGGCCACGTTCATCCTCGTCTACTACGGTTTTTAGCGTCCAACTCTTTTTGACTCGACACTCTGCAACAGTCTTGTTTTGTCGCCCGGGTGATTTACGCTTTCGTGCCGGCGCGTGTTTACGCGCTAGTCTCAACCATCGATATTAACTACACATCTTGCAAATTTGAAGGATTTCAAGACACTCTGCTGACCGTCTCTTCGTCTGTTTCCTAGGTTGCTGTAACGATGCATGCACATGCGCCGCCGATCCAATGTCTCCCCCATGTACATACATATATATACATTTGGAGCATGGCAGAACCAACATGAAATCTTTATATAGCTATAAGTATTGCACTATGTGCTTCCCCCTAGACTGAACTGAAAGCACTTGCTTTTCTCATTTTCCAGTTTTTGGTGTGCGCATGCGTGAGTTGGAAAATTTCGACTTTAGAGAGTATCGGTTCAGAAGTGCGATTTCCGGTATATACGATCTCCAGCTACTTTCAGTTGGTGCAACTGCGCAAGTGCAAGCTAGGTAAATGTTAATGTGGGGCCGGTGGCGTGCAGTTGTACGGGTAATGGTTGTACCTATATATATACATATGCACTGGTGGAGGTAACTGATTTAGTTGGAACGAAATTCAAATTAGTAAATAAAGTATCATATAGGTACCTATATATATTCACGACTTTTGCCGGTTACATTTACATGTTTTTTACATTCGTTCTATCATCACCATAGTTCCCATCGGACTACGATACGTACAAGAGTGTAAATAATTACAAGGGATTAGAACAAGCAAATGTTTTTATACAGTCTTCAGTTTTTCTGGCGGTTGTATATAATAAGAGTGTTGAGGCAGTGTGATAGTTATAATTTAAAGATTTTTGATACAGTGTAAATGAAGGATTGTTGTGTGCCCTACTCGTAAATTGCTGCGGAGTGGAACCTCAAAATCAAGCTGTCCTACTTGTGTGAGTAATATTTTATTTCAAATTTATTTCGAGACGCATATTTATTACAATTTATATACATCGTTTAATACTAACATTTAACCTTTTATAATAATCTAGAATAAAATATAATTTCGTATTTAAAAAATGTCCTGTCTCTAAATTAATTTTTATGAATATTAATATTAGTAACTATAAGCATTTAAAAGAAGCTTCGGAACTAATAAAATTTGCAATATTAATTTCGGTTTGTATTTCGAGAATTTCTGTGCATGCGTGCGAGAGAGAGAGAGAGAGAGATTTTCTTGGAAATGTTGGAACCTGACAGGAAATTCAGCCCGGTATGCCGGAGTATCTATAGAGGCCCTGCATAAAGTGCAATATTATCCCCCTTTGTCTTTATTATTATTTGTTACAATAAAGCTTTACTTTAGCAAATATTAATAAATATAAATTATACATTTCTATTTGATTTGTGTTTCGATTTTTATGTGTATGTGATAGAGAGAGAATTTTTGTAAAGTAATACATTTTTCTATATACATATATTTTGCCTTTATATAGATTTCTAAAATTAAAGAAATTTGTGTAAAGATTAAGTTATTAAATTTATTTCGAGAAAAGAAGCTAGTTGCATTTTTAATCATTTTTAGTTTTGCACGCTTTTTTACAAATATACTGCGAAGCAAACGCGTAGGAATTGACTTGAAAATTTCTTTGGAAAAATAGTAGAACGTTTGGCTTCAGCAAAAGTCATTTCTCACTTGCAATCGCAGAAAGCGGGCAACGCTTTACGCGCTTATTGGAAACTATTCGTTATCGTAAGGACATTGATAACGAATAAAGTTTCTAATAATTCAACATCCGCACCGCGGGGTACATGTCACTCAATATACTTATACGAATAAATCAAAAGTGAAAACTTTTTGCTTAACTTCCGTCCGTCGAACAAGATTTATACCGATTAAATTTCAATATCGAGTCGCTGCCACTGAATGTTTTGACATGACGTTTTCTAGCATGACACTCAAGTGCGATATAAAAAATGTTTTCTTATTAGGTAAACTCTGAAATTTTTAAGATGAGTTTTAATTTTAGTTTATAATATTATATTTTTTCTATGTAAAAAAATATACATACCCACATAATTCTTAACTGGAACGTTTTATTCTTTACGTTGCACAAAGTAGTTAAATTCGAAATTTTATTTTTTATAAAAAATTGAAATTTAAAACTACTATTACAGTGCAGACAGTTCATAGAATTCTTTCACTGGAAAAGGTTTAGTCTATATTTATTCAAAAATTTTTTTAAAACTATGTAAAGTCCGATATTTCTATTTCAATTTTAGAATAAAATAAAAAATAGTAGAGTAAAATTTAATCAAGCACGCTATAGTATTAAATATTTCCATTACAAAAAATATGCGTAAAATATTTTTTCAAATAAAAAATGAAATGTTTACTTTAAAAGTCCGCGAACATCCATTTCTACGTATGCATTACGTTTAAATTATTTTGTTTTAAATTGAAATAGATTAATATGAAACGCTTAAAAATTTATATATTTTATAATTTTTAACTATTTTAAGTAAGTCTAAATTGTTTTAGAATAAATAGTACTAGACTTTAATGGATTATAAAAAAAAACAAATGATTAAGTCATGTTTAAGTGTCTATTATTATATAAATCAGACCTATCGAACAGATTTACAGAATGACTATATTTTGAACTATTTTTGAAAGGATTTTGACTCTATTCATTTCGCTGTACACTATAGTCTATACGTCAATCCAAAAAAACGGTGGTTAGATGAGAGATGAAGAGGGAAGAAAAACTCGTGGTATTCCATTCATGGAATACGATTTGAACGTGGTTTACGATTTAAAAATTCCTTACTATTCTTAGCGCAAAGACACGAGCAGGCGTGCAATCTCTCGAGGAAATAGTGGCGCGATATAATAGGACCGAGAAAGATAGAGAGAGGAGGTGGGGGGG